>JASDQU011311165.1:3832-17489 GCA_032191745.1 Picea mariana | reverse complement strand
TGGTGTGGGGGAGTTTTTCATCCCTGAGACCAAGATTGGTACAAGCTAGGTGGATTATTTCACCACCGAATCATCCTCTAGGGTTTGTTAAGTCAAAACCCTCAAAACCCCCAAGGTATGGGCTCTCTAGCTAGAAGCCAGATACCAAAATGATAATCATACATGAATGAGAGAATAGAGGCCCTTGCCTCTTCTTTATACTTCATTCTCACCTTGTCCCTCCAAAGTGAATTTTACTTTATTAATTATTAATTAATTAATTTAATTACTTTAATTAATTAATTAACCTGTTTACCTCTGAAAATATCCTTATCTCTCCTTGTGGCTTCCCTGTCCACTAAAAGTCACTTCTCATCATTCTATCATGTAGTGTTGTTCCTCCCAATTCCAATGAGCTATTACACTGAGAGGTTCCTCCAAGTATTGTGCCCAAAATGACCTCTTCAGTGAATTTAGTTAACTTATAGCTCAAAATACTCAAAATCATGGAAATCGTCGGAATGCAACGGAACCAAATCCAATCTGTGCATAATGGATCATAATGATGAAATAGGATGAGCGATGCAAGTCGGACCCCAAAATATCCCTCAATAGCTCTTGTACTCACTATAATCACCATCTAGCTACTCTAGTCATCATAACACCCTGTAAAATCCTGATGTCTGAAAGTGGGGCCATTACAGTCCTCCTTGCTAGAATATTGCTTGTCCTCAAGAAATAACTGAACCCATCCAAATGTAATTTCGGGGTCCCATGTCCACCTACGAGACACACAGTAGGTCCCATCTAGAGATGAACTATCATACACTCCACCCCCTGGGTCCCATATCAGGAAGTGAACTACAATACCCTGTGAAGCATAGTCCTGAAATATATCAACACCGTGAAGCTCTTGCATGTGATACATGGCCTCATCCCAGAATGATTCCATCCTCCAATTCCATACCAAGATCAAATTGACCTCCATCAACCGCAAATGTTGATGCTAGAGTGAGGTGTTGTAAGACCTCCGTGAGACACCCTCAAGTGATGTGCTCTCCTCAACACTGAAGCTCAATGGAAAGTCAAAACAAATTTCCCCTGCAAAGTTCCCCTCGTCCATGTGAGTCAATGAAACACTCAATCCTACAATCCCCGGGTCCCATGCTAATCTCTGTCGGAGATCACCATGTTGGTGTTGCGCTACTTTGATCATGCCTATTTTCTCCATGTATATTCACTAGATCCTCCACTCCTGGATCCTCAAGATGAAGTACCTGTGGCAATTTGACTTGTTGTCCAGAAGCTGTATCTGTAAAAAAATATCTATGGAAGTAGTACCTGCCCAATTGTCTTCATGTCTGATCATGATGATCAAGAGTGAAAAGTTTCCTTGCTCCATATGACAAGCCCCTGCAAACCCACTCCAAACCAACCCATAGTGGAGTATGTGGCTCTCTGGCATGACCTAGGTCATCATGTAGTGAAACATCCTGCTAACCAAATGAACTCCCGGATCCCACGAAAAACTTGGAAGTTTATCACTTCCAATATCCTCTAACTGCTCTTGTGTGAGACTGATCACTGTCAGAAGCCCTCTATGCTCATCTGCTATCAGCTGGCCTAGGATTCTCACCAACACGCACCAAGTCTCAACTGGTTTCCTATGAATATCCACCTCTATACAACTGGATTCCATAAAGATACTCATGTCAGGTGGTCTCAGCCTAGCCACTCCCCATGTCCTCGGCCATTGTCTATCTCTCCTCATGTTGTTGTCTATGATAAAAGTGTCAGGAAAGGATAACAGAAACATCTACAACTAATAGTAGGACTGGACGATATCACATGCTTTGGTTAATCCCAAGGATTCGACCAAAAGCTCATCCATTGGTATCCATGATAAATACTCTCCTATAGTCATCACCGAATCCAAATCATCCAGTACAACCGGATGTAACTCCTCCCATTACTGGTCAACCAACTTCCATCTCTCATCTCCCATGCAACTGTCGATAAGGTGAAGGTGATCTCTCATAGCTAGGTGTTGCTACAAAGGAGTGACATCTGCATGCTCCCCTAAGGGTGTCTCCTCCCTGCAAGGAAATATACCCCTCTGAATCCCACCAAACATCTCAGCATGTCTCTGTGAGCTATCACTCACCACTGTATGCTCTGGCATACTCATGTCATCTCCCATATACTCACGTTGCATTATAGATCCTGGGTGTACTACTAGATCAACCTCTATCTGAAGGTTAACCACTCTTGGGACACAAATGGAAGTGTCCTTCATCAATTGGTCCTCCTATGCTAGACCACCAACATCCTCTAGCCATGTGACCGAAGGACATATCTAACTGTCCACTGGGATAGATGAAGTGGACCTTTGACGAATCTCCTCTGATCTGGACTCTAATTCTTGAGGGGTTGTTTTTGTGCCTCTCAAGAATCCTCGAGTGCTCCCCAACTCTTGTGTGAGTCGGTCCACCTCCAACTCCTGCTCCCTCGAGGCCCTATGATACATCTCGCCAATCCCCAAGAGGTAGTATTTGTCTGTCAACAACTGCTGGTAGTCGGTGCTCATCATAGACACTCTCTCCCTGAGAGTATGAAAGTCATCCATGGAAAATCCATCATTTGAACTACCATGTGCCACTGATTCCCTCCAGCAGTAATCTGTCATCAATGCATGCATGTCATCAATGCACCTGGTGGCTTCCATGATAATATCCTCACTAACTCTCAATTGTCCTTTCAAGCAGTGTGACTCCTAATCATAGTCATGTTGAGGTGCGACCTCATATCCCTCACTGCTAGTGTCATCCCTGGTAGTGTCAACTCTGGAATCCCCAAAAACATTCTCTGTAGAAGATAAAGTGCTGAAATGTCCACTGTCTATTGTGCTACTGGGTCCTCCTGTATGCCACTGCACCCCATCACTAGATGTTATCTCCCTCTGAATCACACTATATCTTGTATGAACAACTGTATCCTCCTATGAACTCACCCTGCTAATATCGACTATGCCTGGATCCCATACAAATGTGTCCAGACACATGCTATGGTCATCCCGACCAATGAGGAGTGCACCCTCATCACTATAGGCTGGTCCTAGAAGTAAGTGTCCCCTCAAACTATAAGTCTCTATAACCTACTCAACTAAAGGAGTCCCCAAAAGAAGTGACCCACTCTCCTCATGTTGATATGTGAGTGTAAGGTCAACTGTCTGCACGTCATGTATATCCTACTGGTTATGTGGATCTACATGTCCATGGTGTGCATCCCTCATGTACGACTCCTCTATGCTACTACTATTCTCATGTGATGTGGTTGTCATAGGTGTCTGGAAAGATGACAGATGTGTCATGGTCAACAAGGGAAGCTCATCATCTCTATGTTCTAACACGTGTGAATCCTCACTAGTGTCACCACTCTGCTAAGGTATAAGGTCATCAATAGTATATGATGTGTTTTCTAAAACACCGGTGATATCATCCTGTCCATCCAACTGTCAATCCAATGCACAAGGTTCACTATCCTCCTCAAGTGTGCAAGGATCACTAGCCTCTGTGCAAGAGTCATTATCATCATTAGACTGCTCCAAATAATCATCTATCGCTCTGTCCTCACATACCTCATCATCACTGTTATAGCCCACCTCAATAATGTGCTTCTTACCATTACCCCTACACCTATGATATGGTTCCCAAGGCACCTTGCAACTATAGCAAAGTCGTGTGTTCCTACTGGGTGTGAGGTTTCTTTGTTCTTCCCTCCATCTAGTTGTGTCTTCTCTATGTCTCGTTATACTTTCAGTCCACTCTATGACCTCATATTGGCTCCACCAAGGATTGTTTATGGCTACCCACCATTGGAAGGTTATATCAGCCCTAAATCTCTCACTACGGGCATTGTATTCTTGTTCACAACGTACAACCTCTTTAGAAAAGTCTCTAAGCTCCATCTTGCCATATGTAAGATCCCTCAGGCTGGCAGGAATCTAAGCTATGATATCACTGTAATGTTCCCAAGCCAATATGCCAATAACATCACGTCTTGCATGAATTTTAAACTTTTTATGGTTGTGGCATTTCGTCAAGCACTTTGTTTACTATGATCCTTTAGGTTGCGCTTAAGGTTATACTGATGATTTAATGTGTGTTTGCAAAAATAAACAAGAAGATACAGTAATGGAACATACCTCAACCATATGCAAGATCAACAATATTATAAACAATCCAAAATGCCTTAGATATGATATTATTCATAAATAGAAGAAGCCTTGAATACAAGATTGATGCAGATCTGGAATGATCAACAGATGGATCTAATAAACACAATAAGAGCTGCTAAAAAATGATCTGATAAGACAATGTAAGCCTCCAAAGGTTGAATAACTATGTATACCAATACAAGAATGAGATCTGGGTCGTATGAAGTCCCAAACCCCCAAGTTGGAAGATGCAACACCCTGCTGGAACACTAAATAGCCTCAATAATTCGGCCTTGCTGCCAAAGATGTCCAAACCCTCTGGTAAATATGCCAAACAGTAGATCGGGTAAATGCAAGAACAAACCAAGTTCTCAAATCCTCAAAATCCCTCGCAAACCCATAGATCTAACTTCCCTCCAAGGAATGGTGTGCCCCCCTGGATGCTTGAAATCCTATATAGTTCGGCCTCCCTCTTAGATGCCTCCAAATGCTCCACAAAATCACTAAAATGATAGATCGAGGCCTGTTTACCTCACTGGTGAAGTCCCAAGATAAATAGTGAAGATATGGGCTAGCAAATGACTGAAACCACTTTCTGAAGTTTTCCCCTCTCCTTCAATTCATCCCATGCATCTAATAAATCAAATGGCACATAAAAATCCTCCTGAATGGACTAGATCTGATGTCCAAGACCCTGTAATGAAAACCCGGGTTCTAGAATCTCCAGAAGCCCTGCAAATCACCTGCAATGAACTTCCCTCAATGGATGGTGTGCCCCCCTTGCTGGAAACCCCCAATGGTGTGCACTCCCTCTCTTCCTGTGCCTGTGGCTAGTGTAGAACCCTCTTGGACTGAGTAGATCTGAACTAGAATGGTT
The DNA here is from genome assembly GCA_032191745.1 of Picea mariana. NCBI lineage: Eukaryota > Viridiplantae > Streptophyta > Pinopsida > Pinales > Pinaceae > Picea > Picea mariana. The sequence goes on along the minus strand of JASDQU011311165.1, from coordinate 12,417 downwards.
TGGGGGAGTATTTCATCCCCGATACCAAGCTTGGTACAAGCTAGGTGGAATATTTTACCACCGAATCGTTCTCTAGGGTTTGTTAATTCAAAACCCTCAAAATTCCCAATGTATGAGCTCTCTAGCTAGAATCCAGATATAAAAATGATAATCATACATGAATGAGAGAATAGAGGCCCTTGCCTCTTATTTATACTTCATGCTCACCTTGTCCCTCCAAAGTGACTTTTACTTTATTAATTATTAATTAATTTATTAAATTAAATTAATTAATTAATTAACCTTTTTACCTATGAAAAGTGCCTTATCTCTCCTTGTCGATTCCCTGGCCACTGAAAGTCACTTCTCATCATTCTATCATTTAGAGTTGTTCCTCCTCATTCCAATGAGCTATTACACTGAGAGGTTCCTCCAAGTATTGTGCCCAAAATGACCTCTTCAGTGAATTTATTTAACCTATAGCTCAAAATACTCAAAATCATAGAAATCGTCGGAATGCAACGGAACCAAAGCCAATATGTGTGGAATGGATCATAATGATGAAATAGGATGAGCGATGCAATCCGGACCCCAAAATATCCCTCAATAGCTCCTTTACTCGATATAATCACCATCTAGCTAATCTGGTCATCATAACACCCTGTAAAACCCTAATGTCCCAAAGTGGGGACATAATATTAGAGCTATGTGAAGCTTTCAGAGAACCTGGTGTTCCATGACAGGTCAAATCACATTGATATCAAGTATCATTTTCTCTGCGATAGATTCCATAGGGGCGAAGTGGTTCTCTATTGTATCTCCACAGATGAGCAGATAACAGATATTTTGCTAAAGCCTCTGTCCAAGATGAAAAGTTTGTGTACTTAAGGGAATCTAGGACTTGTGGAGATGACTTCCTTATTGGAAAGGGAAGTGATTACTCCTAGGTTGGGAGGGAGCACTGATATGTTATTGATATATGGACAATCATTTTCCAGTTCAGAAAATGGTTCAGGTTGGGAAGTCGCCTTCCAGTTCGGAAAGTGGCCCAAGATTTCTAACGGACAATCATTTTCCAATTTGGAAAATGGTCCAGATCGAACAGTAATTTTTCGTAATGAAAATGGTCTGATAGATTGTTGATGTACCATAGACAATGATTCCCTTTATGACCAGTGTGGGGGAATGGTCTAGGAAAATCATTCTTCTTGGAAGTCACTCTAAGTAGTGGTCAAGCAAAATGGTCTGCCTCTCCGGGCAATCATTCTTTCGAAGTTCATAGTTGTGAGAAGTTTTGAAGAATGGTCTGTTATAGCATGTTGGTGCAGGACAGTCATTTCCATAGGAAATGGTCCGAAAAAGCATTCCCTAGGGAAGACTCATTCTCTCTAGGTTGCATTGTGATTAGTTTCAGAATAATGGCTCAGTTAGGTGAATGGTCCAGGTTAAAAAATCAGGCACAGTCATTCCCTAGGGAAGACTCATTCTCTCTAGGTTGCACTGTGATTAGTGTTGGAAGAATGGCCTGGTTAGGTGAATGGCCCAGGTTCAAAAATCAAGGATAGTTATTCTTCTATGCTTGAGAAGAATAGTCCAGACAACCCATAAATGATGTTTAACTTTATGAGGGAAGATGCTCTTCCAGATATCACAGATGTGGGTGGAAGAATGGCCCAGATGACTCAGTTTGTATCATGATATTATTTATGCAGGTTGATATCAGATTATATGATTGTTGTAGATATTGTATGTCTCTGGACAATAGTTGTATGCTAATGTGGTAGATGTGATCCACTGGTAGTGACTATGTGTCACTAGTTAGTAGCATTGTGCTACTAGGAGTGGTTGTGTACCATTGGATAGTAGGTGTATACTACTATGAATAGAAATAATTGTTTTCTATTGGATGGCATTGTTCTGATTTCCATGGATACTATCTAGTTGGATAGTGATGATGGTGCTCGTGATTTGATCATGAGATAGTCTGTGTGGCTATGATGGTGCTACCGGTTGAATGGTTTGTCTGTGCTCAAGACCATTGCCTTTAATACCTCCCTAGATATGAGGGAGTGTTGATATTATGGTAGTTGCGGGAGGTTTTAACCTCTACATGTAACCTTTGACGATTCTAGAATATTCTAAGAAGAAAGAGAAACTCTAGAAGGTTAGAAAATAACCTTAGAAAACAAGTTGGCTCAAGATAATAATTTATATTAAATTATTATCCTATAGGAGTAGAAGTCGTCCCAGTTAGGTCTCTTGGATGGCTATAAATAAGAGGGAGCTAGAGCTCATTTTTCACACTCACTCTCACAACTGCATAAGGACAAGTGGTGTGCATGACTAGAAGAGAGTTGCAGCTCCTGTAGTGGTGACTTGGTATTTGGTTATGGTTGTAATTTCTACTTGGTTATGGTTTGGACTATCTACTTGGTACGCTAGATTTGGAGAGTGGCATGCTATCTTGGTTGGTTATTGGTTCTGTTAGCACTCGGTAATTTCTTTGGGCTGTATCAAACAAAGCCTCGAGGTAACTGTTTCAACCAACTTTAGATTGTATTCTGACCTATACAACCAGAGAGGGATCTCTCATATTTCTAATGAGTCGTAATAACTCAAATATTTCATCAATAAATGAACAGAGATTAGATTCTACAATATGACAAGTTTATTTTTGTTTTAAAATGCATGGTAGGACAAGCAAGAGAGAAAGTACCATCGGGCAATGGAGTCAAATTCTGAAAATGAGAGAAACAGATGACTTAGTGAATTAACTTGAGAGCATAAAGGATAAATAAGCAATAGTATTTTAGTTAAAAATCATTGTGTGTGGTGGGGGAAAAACACATGAAGCAACTCGGAGCACCGTTGAGGATGAATTCAAAGTTAACTTAAAAGAAACACAGTTTGTCTAAATGGCGCGAATCTAGAGCACTATGTAGTGAATTCTAGATTCAAAATCACATTCTGATTTAGAAAAAAATTTACAGATGTGAATATAAGAGCACAAGAAATCACATACACAAATAAATAATACAATACATCAGACTGCAACCGTTAGAATATTTTCATCAAAGCTTCAGGACCTTTGCATTAAGTTTCAACCGAATTCAAAAGCTACATTCAATAGTCATTGTCTACATTATTTTGCCAACCAACCTCTTTTACATGAAAATTATCCCCATATATATAAAACTAATGTCACCCTTCGCTTATAGGGTCTAACTACTCTCTCCTAGAATCATGGATCCGATTTCTTTGAAAGAGAAAAATAACTTCAACGGATTTACTAAAAATAGAAAACTCGACTTTGCCAAATCATAATCGTAACCAAAATATTCTTTAAAATAATTGATCATGATAAAAATTAGACCATATGTTTTTGATAAGTCATCATGTGCATTTCTGGACACTCTGTCACCCCTGCACAACAAGTTTGCAACACAACAGTAACCTACAACAAAAACGCAACGGATTGCGCAACAAACTGGGAAAATATGTGTTAAATATGAAATCATATCTCACTAATAAAAAACTACTTTTCCAAAATGAAAGTTTTTTTTTTTTATTTAAGCTCTTTATAAAGAAAAACCTCTCTCGGTTTCATGAAATTCATCTCCAAATGGTCGGAATAAGTGTCTCAAAAACATGTCTCAGACAGGAAATCATGAAAACTGAAAAATAGGGCTCAAATATTAAGTTGAATCTCCCAAAATATGAAACGTTTTTCAAATATGAGAGAGTTTTTTCTTATTTGGTTTGTCCTCAAAAAAAACCTCTCAGGGATTTTTAAAATTCCTCTCCTGTTGGTTAGAAAGTGATCTTGAAGTTGACCACTAAACCACTCATTTGCGCATCGCACCCTGTAGCCTGTGCGCAGGAAAATCCTCTGTGCGAAAGCATCCTCTACACGACAAAGTCCCTTGCATGACAGAATTATTTGTGTGATGAAATCCACTGCGTGATGATATCCTCTATGCGACAACATCCCATGTGCGACATCCCACTGCGCGATGAAATCCATTGCACGACAAAATCCACTGCGCAATGAAATCCTTTGCACGGTGAAGTGCTCTGCGCAGCATGTAGAAAATTTTGCAACGCACAGTTGCAAATGGAAATGGAAATAATAAATGATAAGCTTCCTTTTGAAACTGATCCTTGGAGATTTTAGATGATGCCAGGCATAAAAACAATATGGGTTCTAACAGGAATGACTTTGAAAATTGTAATATCCCAAAGGATGAGCCCCTGTTGTATTTGTGAATTGTAAACATATTTTGTTGGTTGGTGAGCGGAGTATTGATAAGCTGGTGGGCTTATGTTTTAGTTGGGATGGAGAGCCTAAGTGTTAAAGGCTGGGAGCCTATTTTTGTATATGTAATTATGTCAAACATTAATAAAATATAAACATCGTTGCATGCAGAATGACCACGAAGAAAGAGTGATGGGGGACTAAGATTCCACAAAGTGGGCAAGGGAAAGGGGGATAAAAGGTTGGAAAGAGGGGCTAAGCTTAGGGGCTTAAGTTCTTGAGAATAATAATTTATTATTATTCCAAAGTTGTGTGAAAGACATGTTTTTATCCTAAGTCCTGGGAGAGACAACGCATGTAGCTCCAGCGTGTGCAAAAGGGAATGCATGCATCTCCAGGAAGACAAGTGTTGACCTGGGTGCATGTAGTTAAAGTCGAAGAGTCATCTCATGTTGGGTGTTCATTCTCAATTCTTTCGTCCGCTATCTGAACCATGTGGGTCGGCCTCTGATCTCTGCATACCCTCACGCAACACTGAAACAAAAAAAATGTGATGTTTTCCTGAGAAGTCGACGCATCCTCCATCTGAACCATTTGTGTCTGTGTTCGACCTCTACATTGAATCCTTTTCATGCACCCTGAAAACCAGTGGAAAACCCATGGACTGAGCCATGTCTCCTGTGCATCCTGTGAACCCAGTTTCTGCCCTTGCAGAGCCGAGTCTGTACCTGAACCGTTAGTGGGTTCCTTCCCTCTATTTTCCTGAGTGGTGTTGACCAGTTGTTATTGTTGTTATACTTACCTTGTGGGAATTGAGTTGAACTGGGTGAAGAAGCGGGTTGTCAGGCCCATGGTTGAAGAGGCAGGTTGTTAGGCCTATGCGCAACTCTTTCTAGGTGAGAGAGTTGTTGGGAAGTGGTTTTCTCCCAGAGAGAGTCCAACACTAGCTACAAAGCTCTAAGAATTCCTTATCTGACCTGTTGTCGAGACCCAAAGAGGGAGGTGAAGAAACTGATAGACTATGTGAAAGTGAAGGTGTATACTCCTGGGTGGAACAGGCATGTGGGGAATGAGAGTTCATGAGTAGTGGGCGTAAGAAGGCTCCTGGGGAGAATCTTTCCAGTGGCACTGTGCAGTTTTCCTATAACCTTAGCCTAGTATAGGATTCCCTTTCCCGGGGTGGAGATTACTCCCAGCTCGAGGGTGACCCACTGCTGAGTGTCATGAGAAGTGGTGTATAAAGTTGGGAGGTTCGTGGAAGGTCTGCACGTAGTTGGTGGAGTTACTCCAACCTAAAAGATAAGTATCAATTATGTATTTTATGCATGATTTGTGATGCTTAAATGTTATCATGTATTTTGGTGTGTATCTGATTTACTGTCTATTACATTAGAATCTTAATGGTAACAGTAATTTTGTGATTATTGCGATTACATGTTTTAATTGATTAAAATGCATGTTATATATCTATGTATATGTGTGAATGTTTCGCATAGTAGCGTTGCCCGACCTGTTGGTGGATGTGGATGTTACAAATTGGTATCAGAGCATGGTTTCAACACTGAGCCTGAATGGGCCATGTTAGTGGATAGAGAGACAAAGTTTTCATAGTGAATTTTTGTTGAAGTAGACAAAATTCGAGTTTAGAGCATTGTTTCAACATTGAGCCTAGATGGGTCGGACAAGTGGTCTTTAGATTGGAGGTTTCGAGTGGAAATTGTGTCTAGAGGAACCAATTTTGAACCTCAGAATGTTTTTGAGTGCCAAGGGGTTACTTGGTCGTGTTACGAAGCTTGGGAGGAGTAGCGGTAGAATAAAACTACAGTCGACGTGGTATTTGGCCACAGAGAGAGAGAGAGAGCTCAACACTTGGGGTGTTGGAGCCATAGGATCTGTTCAGAAGGAAGGGAAATCCTTTGCGACCGTAAAATATGGAGAAGGCACAGAAAGTTTAACCTGGAAGACCTTCGGACTTCGCGACTTCGGTGAAGATTGATGAAAAATAAGAAACATTTCAAAGCCCGAAGCCCCGAAGTCTTGAAGTGGATCTACACCGTAGATCTCGTGAGAAGCCTTACTGTTATATCTCACGGCAGATCGTAATTTTAGAGTTCAGCGATCAGGAGAAGTGGGATCTATTGATGCACAAACTTTTGAAGTCCCAAAGTCCTGAAACAAAAGAGCAGACGTGGCGATGTAGGAGGACGTCGCTAGGGGTGACGTAGAACTTCCTAGGCATGTCACGTGCCACTGCCTTATCTAGTGATATTTGTAATATGTGGGCCCCGAGGTTACATAACATAGTTGAAGGTTGGAGGACCCACACTAGCGTTGATCACGATACGTCAAAGATCAATGGCCAAGAGGCATTGCGGGGACCCAAGTTGCATGGAAGTTAATTCTCCAAGGTGGTCCTGCAATCCAAACCGTGGTTTCACTAAGGGGTTACGTGTCAGCGTCAAGAGAATTGTGGGAAGAAATTCGGGTTACTCCTAACCACCATTGCATGCCCCCGCAATTTGAAAAGTGTTAAGCGATGTGAGGTAATGACGTCACCTAAGGTGGCGTGGGAGTGTTCGAAGATTAATGATTCAGGGTGTGTGGATGTGAAATCCTCTGAAGTCCCGAAGTCCGGGAACTCAAACGCCTGAGGTTCCATAGTGAGTGTCAGTCATCGAATGTTGAGTAGATGTGGACTGAGATCTGCTCTACTTCGCGGGTTCGATAATCTAGAGATCTATGATATTGTTGCATTGTACTTTGTAAGTAAGCCGAAGGCTGAAGGCTTGAGGAAGCACCTAGTGATCTATCACTTGGTCACAACCCGTGATCGCATGGGTTGGGGAATAAGAGAAAAGGGGCTAGTGCCTGAAATTTGCAGAGCAGAGAAGAGCTCAGAAAGATAATGAAGTCTTAACGTTTTTCTTAAATCATATTTTTTTATGAATGTTGTGGTATTTTTTAAGGAATGATGGCCTGACAAATTTCGGTTGTTTTCACGTTGTGTTTGCAAAGTTTAATGAGTGCCAGAACCCAATAGAGTTACCATTGAGTGCAGAGAAATGGAGGAGACACGAAATGCTTCTAGTTCAAAGAATGAGGTAAAAGGAGTAGATGTCCATTTGGGAGCTGAAGGATTGAAATCCAATAGACATGGAGAAGAAATAGATAAGGAATATCGTATGATGAAAATCATTGAATGACTACAGAAAGATGCCCAAAATCACCAAGCAAATAACTGAAATCTCATGAAAGCCAAGGATGAACAAGGAGAATTCAACTTAAAGTTGATGAAGAGTTTGGAGAGAATAGAAAAGAATCTGGTTAAGGAGAGCGACTCAAGAAAAACAGGGGGTCGCAAGATCTTTGAGAGGAAAATAAGATCAAGAATCATTAGCAGACATCGTCGTCACTCCTGGAAGTAGTCCAATAAGGAGGCACACAGTAGTTCAAGAACATCTCCTACCAGAAAACACAGAAGATTTGAAGTGGATGAGTTGAAGGGAGAAATGAACAAGATTAAGCCTCCTACGTTTGATGGAGAACACAAGAAGGAGGAAGATGTTGAAACATGGTTGCTTGGCATGAGGAAATATTTCCAGCTACAGAATTATTCTTCTCATGCAGAAGGAAGAATTGCAATGTATCAACTGAAGGGAAAAGCATCGATGTGGTGGGATAAAATTGTGTAGGTGCAACACATTAGAGATAAAGATATTACTTGGAAAGAATTCAAGAAGTATTTTGAAAAGAAATACTTGACTAAAAGATACTACGACAGAAAGATGAAAGAGTTCTTTGAACTCAAGCTGGGAAGCATGTCCATTGACGAATACGAACGAAGGTTTTTGGAGTTGTTCAAGTATGCCTCGTTCATCAAAGATGAGACTGTCAAGATTCAAAGGTATCTTAGTGGACTACCACCTTCCATTGGGGACAAGATCCAGTATGATGACCCTAAGACTATGGAAGAAACTATAAGGAGAGAAAAATTCTTGTATGAGCAGCAACGAGAAAAGCCTACTTTTCGAAAGGATTGGGATGACCAGAAGAAGTTTAAGAAAGATCAGAGGTAGAAGGGAAACTAACCTCCCTTTTTCAGAAATAGTCCTCAAGGGCATCCATCATTTAGAGAGCTGAGAGTGGCTAATGTAGAGGGCCAAAGACCAAGGCAGACGCCCATTCATTGTTGGGGATGTCAGGGAAACCACAAGTACAGAGATTGTCCCCACAAAAATGGCAAAGTGAGAGTTTTCCATAATGTCCAGCAAGCTGAAACAGTGGAGGACATGGGCAGTAGAATACCAAGGATCTATGCAGCCCTGGAAAACAAGCAAGATGAATTTCAATC
>JASDQU011311164.1:7218-18032 GCA_032191745.1 Picea mariana | reverse complement strand
TCACAAGTCACTCTAATCAGAAAGTCCCAAAGGTTTTAATAAGATGAAGCAAAGTATTGCTTAAGTGTACCTGCCCAGAACAAGACAACAAGAAAAACACTGTTTGCAAGTACCAATTGATGTTAGTGCTTCATAAAACCATGGACTTAGAATAAAAGCATAAGCTGATATAAAGATGAAACAACAGAAATATTTATAACAGCAATGTGTATATAGCAATAGCTTCACAATTATGCCTTAATAAAGCTTCAATAATGACCAAAAATGATAACCTAAAATTGGCAATGTGCTAGTATTTGTCAGAAGCAATGAAGGCAAGGTAAAATCAGCTCTAACCTTTGCTTTTCAGATGCTTTTACTGCTGTCATAGATGGCTGTAGCTATCTTTTGCAACAGCAGCAAGATAGTTAGTAAGTTAGTCTAAGCTAAGGTTAGAAGTGGTTAGTAGAGATCTTGAAGTAGATGGTTTGAAAGTTGTTTTCATCAATCAATCAATTGTAAGGTATGAACTAGTGCCTTTAGGGTAAATGGAGTCACTATTGCAGCAGCAATTCTTACGGGAAACAAATGATAATAGGTGAACTAAAGACAAGAGGGACGATGGTTGAAGTGTTAGTAACCTAAGGCCTCAATCATCCAAAACCCTAGAAGGAAAAAGATGCTAGGAAGTAGGTAACCCTAGGCCCTAGCGATTTTCGTTCTTCTTTAGGTCAAGCTTGAAATATAATATGAAAGCTTAATGAAGCAATAGTACTAGAGTGCTACTAAGGTAGGGCTCTAGTATATCCTTCAAGGGAGGTGTCTTCTAGCAAAATCAAGTAGGTGGAGAGCTATTAAGAGAAGAACAATAACATGTGATTTTCTCCTAGGGTTTCACACTAGCAATTTCATAATCTTGAAAATGAACAAGTAAAAGATACCATAACCATTCAAAAGAAAGAGGCATTGCAGATTTATACTTACTTCACCAAGAATAATATAGTCACAAGCCCTAGTTGAAGACTTTCCACCATGAGAATGCAAAAATACACCAATAAAAGCTCCCTCCAAGACTTGTGCACCACTTAGTTCAGCCAATAAGCCTTAAAAGAGGCCGAATTTCAGACCTCACACTTGTGTGTGTGAAATATGAATAAAAATGAGAGTTTGATCTCTTATTTATACGATACAAATGACCTTTAATTACATTTTAGGTCAAAAAAGGCCGACATGGCCAGTTTACATCAAAAATCCAGTTTTACATAATATTGACAATAAAAACCCTAGTTTAATCTTTTTAGGGTGACGTCGTGCCCCTCCTAGAGTGACGTTGGCTCCCCTCTTGGAACGCTAGACTTCCAAAGTGAAACATTGGGGCTCAAAACCCCTCAAGAACTACCACACATACCAACCAAAGTTGTCCTCATGTCGAATACCCCAATTGGATGACGTCAAGGCTCTGAATGATGACGTCAGGGGCCTTCAAGGGCCAACATCATGGTGTGAGGGCAAGACCCTCTGGGTCCAAGCCTGCCAAAGTGCCTCTGGTGGAAGGTCCACCCTTTTCTCAGGTGCAAGCCTCTGATATCACTCTGCCCCTGGTTGGGGTCTCAGCATCCATCTGGTGGGATTTTAGCCCTATGGAGGTCCAAGTTAATCATCTCCCCATATGTACCTGTCCGTCGAGCATGGTCCTGCAGCAACAACAAGTACGCCCTCCATGGGCTCATAAGGCAAGGTACAACCCTTACTAACTTGGAAACCCCAATGCCCGAACCAACGTAGCGGATAGATGAGAGGGAAAATGATGAAAAGTGATAAGTATAGAAGGAAATGGACGATGACCTTTTGTTATCCCCACTTTTTAGGGATAACTAGGAGATCATGTCTCGAGGCCCACAAGTCCTAGACATGGAGTACCGAGGGCAGGATTGACCTGAGCATGGCCCTGGAGGGCCCCGCCTTTTCTTCACTCATCATCTTTGTCTTGTCAACAGCAGCAGCATCTGTTAGCACCAATTCTTGCAAGGGGGGTGTTTCTCTCTGATTTCGGGCCCTTGGTGTAAAACGCGAAGAAATGGGTTTTAAAAACCCATCAAATGCATTTTATTCAAAGGTCGCAGTCATGAGCGCCCGAGAGCGGCATGCATAAAATCTCTATTTTTGGGTTAAAAATCAAGCAGACGGGCATTTTTTCTTTTTAGTAGCGAAGATCCATCGATGGAGCAGATCAACGGTCATTAGGTAAGCCAGAGCCACAGAGTTGCACGAGGTTTAGTGCATGGGCTCATCCCTTAGGGCCAATGTCACGAAATGATCATGATCGTCAGATCCAGTCGGGACACATGGCGCCTGATTAAGTTCAGTCGCCATCTCGGCTATCGCGACTTTGAAATACAAGGGTCGACTCCCTCCCATCCACGATACGTGAGATGCGAAGGTGCCTTTGGGTGCGGGCCCACGGTCATAGCACAGGGTCGTATGGAAAGGCGGTTGGAGGAAGAGAAGCGAGAACTCTCGATAGGAGAATCCCCGAAAGGATCGGGATCGTTAGTCTTGAAGGACACCTGGTGCCTGATTAAGTTCGGTCGCCATCTCGGCTATCGCGACTTTGAAATACAAGGGTCGACTCCCTCCCATCCACGATACGCGAGATGCGAAGGTGCCTTTGGGTGCGGGCCCACGGTCATAGCACAGGGTCGTATGGAGTGGGGTCAAAGTAGATGAGGGGCGCGGAGCTAATGTGTTCAAGGGAAAATGGATCGTGTCTGTTGATTTTGAAGCCAGATCCAATCGCCGATATGGAAGGCCGTTTCGCAGTTTTAGTCACCAAGGTTCCTGGACGCTGGAATGGTGGAATCTCCCGAAAGGAGAAGTGTCGAAGCACCTTTGGAGCAAGGTGCCAGGTCATGGCCATGGGTTACATTGAGGGCGGAGCCAAAGTAAAAAGGAGGCTAGCCTTTGAGCCCTGGGAAGCAAGCGCGTGGTCGTTCCTTGTGCTCTAAGTCTCGGCCTCTTGCCATGGAGGAAGGCAATTAATGAAAATTGAGCAAGTAGCTGAAACCTCAACNTGCTGCCAAGGGGGCGAATTGCTCTGAGTATATATACTCATTTTTTGTATTTTTGTAAGGATGGATGGTAGAGCAGAGCTCCCGACTGTAATGTTTTAATGAAGCACTGGTTTTCTTAGCTATGTATCTGCATATGAAATTTTCTTGTTCAATATAAGGCAGCTCTCTTTTTCATCTGGTTTCGATCTCATACTGAAAGGGTTCATGATTGATTGATTCACATGAATCGTTGTGACTATGTTATGATAAAGGATTTATTATAGCACTGTTATGTTCTTTTAGTGTTTCTACTTTTGAATATAAGAGGTTCTTGGGTTCAAAGTTTTCTTCTACAGGTTGTTGGAAGCTCGATGCCTATAGCAGGCCTTCGCATTTCCTCACAAAAGTCTTCCTCCTACTCACCCTTATTACAACTTACTGTCTGAAGTTAAACCAAGACCTCATCTGCTTGTGCATGCCTGGCCTAGTTTCCGAGTTAGAACGATATTGTTCTGAGTTTACTTCCATTCATCACCCTTTATCAACAAATAGTGACATAAACTGATGGGCATCAGGCTTACTCCTGCTGCAATCCAAGAGTGACTTCTGACGCCAACATTTCTGGCGCCGTTGTCGGGGACAAAGTTGAAAATTTTCCCTGGGATCGAACGACATCGAGCCTCTGATTCTTAAGGTGCATCAGGCATTAGAGCCCTACGAGATTGCTACTATGCACCTGGCGATTCCATTATAACGACTCCACTATGGCGAACCTGTTGTTTTAGTTGTGGCTTCTAGAGGTAGACACACACGGTCCCATCCACAGCTGCCTCTAGCTACGCCTGAAGCTGATTCGGAGGTGATTATCAGAAAAGGAAAGGCCTCTGAAGGAGAAACTTCCACCGTTGAACCAGGTAATTTGCCATCTCCTTCTATAGAAACTCCATTTCTTCTTCTCAGCTTCCTAACAGACCTTTTTCTAAAGTTTCTCGTTTCCTGAATTTCGGAAGTGTTCCTACTGAGTTTCCCCCCCCTGGTCTGGGATTGGAGGGAGAAATCCTTGTCACTTCCCCCTCCCCTAAAGTCGTACCTTGGCGTAGACCCAGGACCACAGAAGATTTCCCCACTCCTAGCTTTACCACCCCTCCTCTTATTACTGTTGTTGCTACTGCACAGAGAGAAGCATCTGCTGACTCAAGCCCCTTAGCCTTCTCTCTGAATCCCCTATTGTTTCCCCTTCCACTTGGAAGCTCATTTCCAGTATCCCCTGTTTGAGCTCCCTCTCCTCCGAGTTCTCCTCCACCTAATATTCCTATGGCAGGAGCAAATCCCCCCATGACCAGAATGGAGGCTATAATAGCTGCTAGGTATGCTCCCCTTTTGTTACCTCAACCTCTCAATGCCCTTCCAGCAGATGGCTACCTTAAGCAGCTGCCCAAGTTTACAGGGGAAGGGGACATAGCTGCAGAAGAACACCTTGAAGCCTTTTACAGTTTTACAGATGATCATGTTATCATGCATGCAGATGTATGGATGAGGATTTTCGTCCATAGCCTTGAAGGCGAGGCTAGAAAGTGGTTTAGGGCCCTGCCTCCTGGATCCATCAATGGGATTGAGGCTTTGGATAATGCCTTTTTGAGACAATGGGGAGACAAAAAAGACTTCATGTATTACATGATAGAGTTCGGGTCTTTGAAGAGAAAGGAAGGAGAGTCTGTCTCTGATTTCTCTAAGAGATTCAATAAAATGTACAATAAGATCCCCGCTGAAATAAAGCCCTCAGAAGCCTCTGCTAAGATCACTTATGCTAGCGCTTTTGATCCTGATTTCTGCCTCCTGTTGAGGGAAAGGAGAGCCACTACTCTGTCTCACATGCAGGATGCAGCCATGGAAGTAGAATCTAACATATTGGTTGTTGACCGACTCAAGAATAAGATTGATAGAGACATATCCAGGAAGAGACCTGAAGTCTCCCCATCCATTTCCTCTCCCCTTCCCCTTCAAACGGAGGAGGTGACTAAAGTGCTAAAATCGCTTTCGGCTAGAACGGAAAGGTGGGAGTTAGAAGGGAAGCCCATGTTCAGAAATCCCCAAAACACTGATAACAGAGGCTTCAAGAGGCCTAGTAACAATGTGCCAAAGGCCTTGCCAAGGGAACAAAGGAGCAAAGACAGAGATGATCAGAGGATTCAAACCCCCCTCCAAAATAACCTAGTTGCTCATGAGGAAGGAGAGGAGATAGATGAGCTCGACCCTGAAATTCACTATATTGAAGACACTTCCCCTTTTCCCCATTTGACTCAATCTGCATATGAAGGATCCCTTATGAACATTCAAATCAATGAGTTGGGTAAAGGGGAAAAGGCCAACAACACTCCTAACAGATACCATCTCAAGTCAAAGAAGAAATAAGGGAATTTCGATAGCCATGATCAGCCCCTCATAGCGGAAAGGCCTGCTAAACCTGCAACGATCACTACTAAAGAAAAGAAAACTCAGAATACTTTGCCATCAGCCAAAGAACCTGTCTCTGAGGTAAGGGAAGCTCCTAAGCCTCTTTCCTCCTTTAGTTTTGAGCACGAAATTCAAAAGATTAGAATTCCCGTACCCCTCTCAGAACTAGTTAAAAATGAAGATTTCAAAAGGTCCTTCTCCAAACTGCTACAATCTGAGTCCCCCCGGCCTTCCACAGACTCAATAAATCTTCAAGATGAAAAGCCAGCAGTCGTCCTAGGTCCCATGGTAGAAGACAGAGATGATGCATCCCCTCCCTTCTACACATCCCTGAACATACATGATAAGGTGTTGCATAATTGTCTCATGGATTCAGGAGCTTCCCACAACCTTATGCCCAAAATAGTCATGGAAGAATTGGGACTGGAAGTGACAAAGGCTTATCACGATTTGTACTCTTTTGATTCGAGGAGGGTGCAATGCCTTGGAGTCATCAAAGACTTGGGGGTCTCTTTATTTCAGCTACCAATGAAGAGTGTGATCATGGACATTGTAGTAGTTGATGTTCCCCCAAGTTCGGCATGTTGTTGTCAAGATCTTGGATTAAAAAACTTGGAGGAACATTACAGATGGATCTCACATATGCCACCATTCCAGTCTTTGGAGGGGAACACAGGAGGTTGTACAGAGAAGCTCAGTTGGCCTACATTGTTAGTGATGAAGCAGACCCCACCAATCATCCTATCTTTGCACTTGACACTGATTTGGGGTCTAGTTTATTGCAGCTCACTGATACTCCTGAAGCCCCTTTTCAAATCAGAAAGCAGCCATATTTAATCACGAGATACCTCCTCCAACCACCTCTATTTGGAAGATGTTCTTCGATGAAGCTTCTTCTAGCAAAGGCGTTGGCGCTGGAGTGGTTTTTGTGTCGCCTTGTCAGGAAACCATATCCCTGTCATACAAGCTAGAATTTGAAGCTACCAATAATGTAGCAAAACATGAAGCTCTTGTTCTGAGTTTAAGGGCTGCAAAAGAAATGGGAATTGAGGGGGTAGCAGTGTTCGGAGATGCTGAGTTGATAATCCAGCAAGTCAGAAATGCTTATCGGGCTAAGCATCCTCGGCTCAGGGATTACAAAAATGAGGTGTGGGACCTGATTGATAATTTCTTCTCATCTTTCAACATTTCTCTTATTCCAAGAGAGGAAAATACTTTGGCCGATTCCTTAGCTGTCTTAGCTAGTCTATTCAGGATCCCTCTGCCGCCTAAGATCAAATATGATGTTGAGATAAGATATAGGCCATCTGTACCGGACAATATCAAGCATTGGAAGGTATTCGAAGACGATGTTGAAATCAAAAAATTTCTTCAGTCTGTCAATGAATTTTCTGCATTGCACATTGATCAGGATCCTGATCTCAAAAGTCACCTTCACCCTGAGGTATTTTTAAATAAAATTGTAATCACCCTATTATTCATCTGCCTAGCAATCACATTCCGAACGGACTAGTCCCTTTAGAAAGACTGTTCAATGGGAATGATGTGGCAATAAAGGGTAGGTTTTCAAATGGAGATGTTGATACAGCGGAGTGCAACATCAGCACACAGGAGGAGGCTAAGTTTGTCAAGTTGTCAAGTTGTCAAGCAGTTTGACCAAAGAGCAGAGGGCCGAATATACCGAGTTATTAAGAGAATTTGTTGATGTGTTTGCATGGACCTATGAAGACTTCAAGACATATGACACATCTGTCATTGAACACAAGATCCCACTGAAGGAAGAGGCTAAGCCATTTAGGCAGAAGCTAAGATAAATAAATCCCATGTTGTTGTCTGTCATGGAGAGAGAAGTGAAGAAGTTGTTAGATGCCCAAATCATTGTCCCCTTGAGATATTCTGCGTGGGTGGCCAATTTGGTCCCGGTGAGGAAGAAAAGTGGAGAAATCAGGCTCTGTGTTGATTTCAGAAACCTAAACAGGAGCTCAAAGAAAGACAACTATCCCTTGCCCAACATGGAACACGTATTGCAAATGGTAACTGGTGCATCTAGGATATCCATGATTGATGGTTTTTCTGGCTATAATCAGATATCAGTCATGCCTAAGGACAGAGAAAAAACAGCGTTCACCACTCCTTGGGGCACATTCATGTATGCCAAAATGCCTTTTGGATTAATGAATGCAGGAGCAACATTTCAGCGAGCCATGGACATAGCCTTCATCGGGGAAAAAGATCAGTTTGTGGTGATCTATCTGGATGACATCACAGTCTTCTCCAGGTCTGATAAAGAGCACTGTTGTCACTTGAGGAGAGTTTTCTTGAAATGTCGGAGGTTTGGCCTTTCCTTAAATCCCAAGAAATCTTTGTTTGCTATGAAGGAGGGGAAGTTGTTAGGCCATATAGTATCAGCGGAGGGAGTGAGGATTGATCCCAGGAGGGTAGAGGCAATTCAGACCCTGTCACTTCCCAGGTCTAGAAAGGAAGTCCAGGCTTTTTTAGGGAAGATTAACTTTCTGAAGAGGTTCGTCTCAAATTTTGTTGAGTTGGTGAAACACATCACAGCGATGCTCAAAAAGGGAAACAAAGTAAAATGGACCGTTGAACCCAGGGAATCTTTTGTCCAAATAAAAAAGGCATTGACTGAGGCACCTGTGCTGATCAGTCCTGATTATTCCAAGGATTTCCTAGTTTTTTCTTTTGCTTCTTTTGATACAGTAGCAGCGGTCTTATTGCAGAAAAATGAGGAAGGGCGAGAGCAACCCATTTCCTTCTTCAGTAAGGCATTAAGAGATGCAGAAATCAGGTATGAGATCATGGAGAAACAGGCCTATGCCTTGGTGAAAGCTCTCAAATCTTTCAGAGTCTATGTCTTGCACTCAAGAGTGACTGCATACGTTCCTTCAGCCTCTGTGAAAGACATCCTTATACAGCCTGACATAGATGGGAGAAGAGGTAAATGGATTGCCAAGATCCTTGAGTTTGACCTATAGATAAAGCCCACTAAGTTGGTTAAAGGGCAGGGTTTAGCCAAGCTGCTGGCTGAATCCAATTGCAAGGCCTTGGGGGTTAGCTCCATCAATGTTTGCTCAAAAAATCAGCAAGTTGAGTCGTCCAGCAAAAGCTCTCAGGGTGGCTTACCACTAGCAGAATGCACCTGGTACAGAGACATTTTGTACTTTCTGCAAGAGTTGAAGCCTCCTGATGGAATGGGAAAAAGCAAGGCAAGAGCTTTAAAGCTCAAGGCGATCAGATATTGCCTTATTGACCAAGTCTTGTATTGGAGAGACCCTCTAGGGATGTTTCTGAGGTGTCTAAACCCACAAGAAGCCTAGAAAGTTATGTTTGATCTCCATAGCAGCCTTTGTGGAGGGCATAATTTCTGGAAGCCCACAGCTCACAAAATTCTCAGGGCTAGGTACCACTGGCCCACCTTATTCACTGATGTCTGCAGAGAAGTCAAAGCTTGCATCAAGTGCCAAAGGTTCTTAGGAAAGCAGCAGCTCAAATCTCTGCCACTGAAGCCTGTGGTAGTTTCGGCACCTTTTCAACAGTGGGGGTCGGACTTCATTGGGGAAATTCATCCTCCTTCAAGTGGCCAGCACAAATGGATCCTGACTGCAATAGACTATTTCACCAAGTGGATAGAGGCTGCCCCCACCAGGAGTGCTTCACACAAGGTAATTATCATCTTCCTAGAGGATATCATAGCCAGATTTGGCTGTCCCAACAGAATTGTCACTGATAATGCTGCTTCTTTCAAGTCTGAGCCTCTGGTTAAGTTCTGTGAGCAGTTCGAGATTTCACTAATTCACTCCACTCCCTATTATCCTCAAGGAAATGGACTAGCAGAATCTTCCAATAAAAGTCTGATCAAACTCATTAAAAGATTATTGGAAGACAATAAGAGGGCCTGGGATTCAAAGCTCAAATTCGCTCTATGGGTCGATCGAGTGACAACAAAGAAGTCCCTGGGCACCTCACCTTTTCAACTTGTCTATGGAACGGAGGATGTGTTTCCCACTCAGCTTGCTTTACCTGTAGCGAAATTCTTTCAAGATCATGAAGGAGTGCCAGACCATATGGTTAGAAGAATTCATCAAGTGGTGGAAGTGCAATAGATCAGGGAGCAGGTAATGGACATAGCTCATAGTCATCAGCAGAAGATCAAGCAGGCCTTTGACAGGAAGGTCAGGAAGGAGGAATTCGAGCTGGGAGATTTGGTGTTTAAGTGGGATGCACCCAGGCAAGATAGGGGCAAACACAGCAAGTTTGATGCCCTCTGGATCGGGCCCTTCAAAATCTCTGAAGTATTCTTAAATAACACGTAAAGGTTGCAGGATTTGGAGGGTGAAGAAGTTTTTAACGGCCTAGTAAATGGGCATTTCCTGAAGAAATGTTTTGTTTGAACCTTAGACGGCTCCTCTGTTTTTATAAATATTGTTTTTTTGTTCATTTTTGGCTCAATAAATGACTCCATAGCCCAACAGTAAGGCACTGAAACTGCAAGGAGTTCTTAGAGCATCGCAGGGACGACTCTATCCCCCATGGAGCCTAATGTTAGCACCAATTCTTGCAAGGGGGTTGTTTCTCTCTGATTTCGGGCCCTTGGTGTAAAACGCGAAGAAATGGGTTTTAAAAACCAATCAAATGCGTTTTATTCAAAGGTCGCAGTCATGAGCGCTCGAGCGCAGCATGCATAAAATCTCTATTTTCGGGTTAAAAATCAAGCAGATGGGCATTTTTGCTTTTTAGTGGCGAAGATCCATCGATGGAGCAGATCAACGGTCATCGGGTAAGCCAGAGCCACAGAGTTGCATGAGGTTTAGCGCATGGGCTCATCCCTTAGGGCCAAAGTCACAAAATGATCGTGGTCGTCAGATCCAATCGGGACACATGGCGCCTGATTAAGTTTGGTCGCCATCTCGGCTATCGCGACTTTGAAATACAAGGGTCGACTCCCTCCCATCCAGGATACGCGAGATGCGAAGACTCCCTCCTACTCACCCTTATTACAACTTACTGTCTGAAGTTAAGCCAAGACCTCATTTGCTTGTGCATGCCTGGCCTAGTTTCCGAGTTAGAACGATATTGTTTTGAGTTTACTTCCATTCATCACCCTTTATCAACAAATTGTGACATAAACTGATGGGCATCAGGCTTACTCCTGTTGCAATCCAGGAGTGACTTCTGACGCCAAAAGCATCCATCACCATCGGCTTGATCCTGTATCAGAAGAGGTTCTTGCTCCATGAGGTAATTGGTCCAGGTATCATGGTATGTGTCACTTTTGATCATTGAAACCTTTAAATATATGCATCTCATTCCTTTTAT
>JASDQU011311163.1:23235-35315 GCA_032191745.1 Picea mariana | reverse complement strand
GTTTCTCCCTGTGGTCATGATGCTCGTTTTCTTTTTCTTATTATCAGAAGGAAAGTTATAGGGGTAGAATTTATCAGCGTATACTTTGCCTCTCGGCTTTTGATGATCTTTATGTTTTCTGCAAAAGGCTAGCTTAGGGATTCTTAAGTGCTCCTTTGCCTGTCTTTTTCCTCACTTATTTTTCCTCAAATTAACGCCATCTAAACTCAATACGATCCATTAATGCTGCTACCTTGCCTTGTGAAAGAGCTCTGTCCATATTTGAGATTGAATCACCTAGTCTAAAACGCAGACCCCATTTGCCCAATGGCCCTCCTTGCTGTCCCAAACTGACCATTTAAAAACCAAAATCAAAACCCTGTACCTTATAGCTAGCCTAACATTCATTACAAACAAAGTTAAATTTGAAAGAGAGATCCCTCTCTGAGTCTTGGAGGGCTAGATCCAAGACTCGAAGCGGTTCGAGGTTACCTCTGTGTTTGCCTCAGTAGCCTTAGGCAAATTACAAAGTGCTAACACCTGGCAACTCTGCATTTGCCAAACTTGTCGATATTATTGAACAACCTGATCTGTCATTATCCACGTTGACCCCCCATGTCGACTAAGTTTCCTTCAGACATCCCTAAGTTCGAAGGCAAGCTTGGCGAGGATCCATGTGATCATGTTACGACATTTCATTTATGGTGCTCATCCAACTCGTTAAAGGATGATTCCATTCAATTGCGTTTGTTTCAACAAACTCTTATAGGGGATGCCGAGAAATGGTACATTGAGCTTGATAGCTTAAAGTACGCTTACTTTAATGACATGGCTATGGTTTTCTTAAATTATTTCCAGTTACCAGTAAGATACAATGTCGGCATCGACTTGTTGGCCAACTTCGAGCAAACAAAAGTTGTCCATATCTCATATCACATCTGAGAATGGCGTCGATGAAAGAGCTTGATCAAAGTTAAGGTCCCTCAATCATTTTTGCTCGAGTGATTCCTAAAGTACATGGTTCCTTGTGTATCCTAAGACATCCCAACATCCAGGGTTTTTTTCTAAGAATAGGATATCATGAGAGCCCAACAACTAGATTTGATTTACTCTCAATTTGGTATGTTGAACGAGATCCTGCCCGACGCACCATGATTTACTTTCGACAAGACCAAATAGAAGTTTGGGTCTCACGTTGATGGCATAGTAGGCTCAACACATAGAAATCCCATAGATCAGTTGACTAACCAGTTATATTAGTTATTGATTCAATAGACTATGGCCAACAAAACTCCTGGTTCGGCTGCCCCCATAACCCAAATGTCGGATGTACAGAATGTGCAATCGACAAATTCCAAGGGTAACCAGAAATCCGATGGAAAGCAGAAATCTAAAAACAAGAAGGGTAAGGGGGATAAGAAGGTTGCGAATAATGTTGGTGAGGGAAAAAACAAAAAGAGGAAGGTGAAGTTTTTGTGTAAGCTTTGCACATACGACCACTTGATTCACTAATGCGCTCGGCTTGAGGAATCCCAAAAGCTATTGACACAACAACAACCTGTCGTGTTAACCAACCCTTTTACACAAGGGAGAAATTTAGCTCAAGCTTCCTCATCCACGAATGTTCCTGAGGGAAATCAGGGATCCCCCGCGGCTAATACTAAAAATAGAGCCACACATGTTTATATGATCAAGTCCAATGCTCATCTGCGAACCATGGCTCATAATTACATAATGCTAGAATCTGTTGAGAAGGGAAAAGAAGCCTCCAAGCCACTAACTCCTCTTCAAATTGAGAATAATATGGTAGAAACTATGACTCACATCCCTAAGGGTACATTTAAAAAAGATTCTCACAACCTGAACGCAAGGGCTGCTTAGAATTACTCCGTCATGGAGGATCTGGCACAAACTCCTTGTTCAATGTCTGCTCTGGAAGTCCTCTAGAGTTTCCCCTCACAAAGGAAAGCATTGTTATCTACCTTGGGAGAAGTTGAGACTACTAACTCGGGAATGATTGTTTTTGACTTGACATATTATAAACCTCGTCTTCCTCACCACATAACTTTTCAGACATTAGTGGTGTATGCCACAAAATCTTTGACACGGAACATTTTTCGTACAGTGGTTGACAAGGGTGCCTCGACTTGCGTGATGTCGTTGGCATGTTGGAAGGCCATTGGCCAACCTCAGTTGTCTCTATCACCCAAGTTGATAACTGCGTTTGACGGTCAATATTTTAGAACACATGGAATAATTCCCTACTTCCCCGTGCAGTTGGAGTGCAAAGTCGTGTGCGTCGAAGTAGAAGTAGTCAATACGTCTCTCGACTACAATATTTTGTTAGGGCATAGTTGGACCTACGTTATTACATCGGTTGTATCCACCATTTTTTGGGTCTTATGTTTTCCTCATGAAGGTCGGATCATAATTGTTGATCAATTATCCTTCTCCTGTCTTGACCCTTCATCAAGGGCATCCACAGTCTCTATTATTGACAACTCGCAACTAGGTACCATCAACTTAGGTGTTATATTGTTTACATACTTAATGGGGACTTTTGATTATCCACTGCCTGCTAATGATGTCAAGTTTATTTCGGTTGTCCCCGACCAACTCAGGGCTGCAATATTTCAAGTCACTTCTTTTAGAACGAGTTACTTTAATGACCCGTGGATTTTGCCTTCCCCAACGACTTTGATGGAAGGGGTAGGGAACCCTAGAATGGCTATGCCCTTATCCATTGTTGTACAATATTGTCTAGCAAGCCTCGACCAACCCTAATCTGGATCCCCTATAGGAGCTAGATCCTATTCTCGAGCCTATTTGGGCTCAAGACTCTCTTGCCACTTACGATCCTTTCGACTTAGTCTTGCCCTTTAATGAGGCGATTTTGGAGGTAATGACTGGGCCATAGAGACCTTGGGACGATCTTCACCACAAATCTTATTTCTTACCCGAGCTGAGGAGAATAGAGGTGGGAGAGTTCATTATGACTATGAATGGAGATGCCCCTTGTCCTGTTAACCCTTTGGCCACGCACAGAATCTATGCCGAGGGCAACATGGCAATTATAGTTGAAACAATTCCTATCGACATCTCTAGAATCCCTAGGGTCATGGAAAACATCTTCGTCGGAAGCAGATTGTTCCCTTGAAGAGATTCATATCTACACTGAATTATTTAGAGAGTTTCACAACGTCTTTTCCTGGACTTATGAGGAGATGTCAGGCATTGACCCACATATCATTGACCACGAGATCACAACTTACCCCGATGTTAAGCCTATCCAATAGAAGCTTCGCCTAGTCAATCCTCGCAAGGCAACATCGATCAAGGTTGAGGTAGAGAAACTCATCAAGGTTGGTTTCATCTATCCAGTGCAAATGACAAAATGGGTGTCGAACCCTGTTCCTGTCAACAAAAAGCAAGGTACGATCCACGTGTGTATGGACTATCGTGATCTGAACAAATCTTGACAGAAAGATAATTTCCCAACCCCATTCATTGACTAGATTATCGATGGATGTGTGAGTTGTGAGGTATTTTCTTTTATGGATGGTTTTTTTGGGTACAACCAGATTCAAATCAAGCTCGAGGACCAACATAAACCGACATTTATTTGTCCTTGGGGTACATTCGCATACAGGAAAATGCCTTTTGGCCTTAAGAATATTGGAGCCACTTTTTAGCGGGCCATGTTGTTTACCTTCCACGACCTCAAACACATAGTCAAGGCGTATCTTGATGATATGGCATCACATTCTCGTAAGAGATCTGATCATCCTACCCATTTACGACTTATCTTTGAGAGGTGTCGCTACTATCGAATTCGCTTGAATCCAAATAAGTGAAGTTTTTGTGTGACATTGAGACGCTTATTAGGTTTTATCATGTTGATTAAGGGGATCATGGTCGTTCCTCTAAAGCTTGAGGCAATAGTTCAATTGCCTCCCCCACACATAATCCCCTAGCTTCAAAGTCTATACGGAAAAGCCAACTTTCTTTAGTGTTTTGTTGCCAACTATGTCGAAATTACTAAAGGGTTTATGCGTCTCTTGAAGAAAGGGGTCCCATTATGTTGGGATGAAGCAACTCAATGCTCTTTCTAAGCGTTGAAATGTGCTTTGACGTTTTCCCCTCTGGTCATTCCTCCAGATTATGGTAAGGATTTATTGTTGTATTTGGCTGCCACAAAGTATACTATTGGCATGGTCTTGGCCCAAGAGGATTACGCGCTCGAAGAGCATGTTATCTACTATCTTAGTTGAGGCTTGGTAGGACCGGAACTCAACTACACACATGTTGAGAAACTTGCTTTGGCAGCAGTTCATATTGTCCAATGGTTATGTCATTACATCTTACTTTGCAAGACCACCGTTGTAGTTGTCGTGAACCCTTTTCAATACGTGTTAACACGATGAGTCATTGGCGGGAAGATCAGTCGATGGATAGTCATCCTGCAAGAATTTGACTTGGATTTTGTTTTGGTGAAGTCTAAAAAGTCCTTGGTCTTTGTTGAACTAATCTCAGAACTTCTGGTTGATAGTGGTAATAATTTGCCCGAAGAGTGACTGATCAATGGGGATCTTTTCCTTATTGCATCTTTGGACCCTTAGTATGGAGATATACTTGTGTATCTTCAGACTTCGAAGTGCTTGTCTTCTGCTACTCGCGATGAGCACCGACGAATACGCCATCAAGCGCATAACTATCTTATCATCAATGATACTTTATATCGTCGAGGAGTGGATTGCATTCTTCGTCGTTGTCTTACTCACGAAGAGGCATAGCTTNATTGTGTAGAGGCAGTCAAGAAGTGTCACTCGTGCCAGATCCTCTCTCGGAAGATGCGGGCACACCCTGCTCCCATGTTTCCAGTTATTATTGTTTGTCCCTTCGCCAAGTGGGGGATTGATTTTACTACATGCCACCCGGTTTCATCTAGGGGGAATCGCTATATCATCGTAGCGGTAGAATACTTTACTATGTGGGTCAAGGCTATGCCGACATTCAACAATGATGGAGAAACAACTGCACTTTTCATTTTTAACCAGATTATAGCCAGGTTCGGTATTCCAAAGGAGATTGTCATGGATAATGGCAGTCACTTCCATAACAAGATGATGTCCGAGTTAACATCAAAACTAGGTTTTAAGCAAGAACATTTGTCACCTTACTACCCATAGATGAATGGTCAAGCGGAGGCTGTTAATAAGTCTCTCAAGACTATTCTTTAGCGGACGATAAATTCGGCCAAGACGAATTGGAATTTGATGTTGTACTCATCACTTTGGGCTTATTGAACCTCAGTCAAGACTACTACCGATTTTTCTCCTTTCCAACTCGTTTACGGGCTGGAGGCAGTCTTTCCCATAGAGTGTCAGATCCATTCTCTTAAGTTGGCAATGTAACTACTGCCCAACACTACTCCACTTGAAGAGTGTCTTTTATATCTTGAGCAGCTCAATGAGCAGCATCGAGAAGAAACCTTGGCCAACGAGGCTCAAAAATAGTGTGTCAAGTGTTAGTATGATCTGTCCATCCGCTCTTGAGTTTTCTCTGAAGTCAATCTTGTCCTGGTCTATGATCAAGATAAAGATCTCTTGGGGGCAGGAAAATTCAAACCCATGTGGGTCGAACCATTCATTGTTAAGAAAGTTTTAGAAAAGGGTGCCTATCAACTGGTTGATTTCGAGGGTAGCGCCTTATCAGAGCCTAGAAATGGGCTCTATCTTAAGAAGTATTACGCTTATATCGGTCACCTGGGCGTGACTTCTTGTATATAATGTATAGCTTTATTTATACAGTCTTGTCTTTTTGTTTTATGGATGTGTAGTTTAATGTGTTTCTTTTCACTATGGCAGATGTCAAGTGAATCTAAGGTTTATGTTGGGTTCCAGACGGTGCTAGCCGACACACTTGGAGGCTTGATTCCATAGTTTGGGTGATCTTTACACCCTTTGGTCAGTTGATGTTTTCTTGAGGTATTTTTCTGGGCGAAGAAACCAATAATGTTTTCGAGTACAGTGTCATAATAGAATTACTACGCGATGCCTTCTCACATGGTATTTCTCACCTCCGAGTTTATCTAGATGCTCAACTGGTCGTGTCTCATTTAAATAGAGTATATCATGTCTACAATCCCACGCTTCACCGACGATTCCTTAGGGTACGTCTCTTAGAACACTATTTTGATTATATTACTTATATTCATGTTCCTAGGAGATCTAATCAACTAACTGATACAATGGCTAATCATGTATTAGATTGGCATATTGCTCACACATAAAAGTAAAAGCACACACATACATGCACATGTAAATACATTTGTAAAAAATGTTTATCCATAAGGCAAAAAGATGTATATATATAATAATGTGTACAAAAAATAATGTCATAAGTACAAAAGTGGACCATAAAGCCTCAAATAGAGTCGGTGTACAATGTTGGGCTCAAGCCCTCACTATATAATAGAGTGCAAAAGGTGCCCTTGACACATATGTGGTCCAGTACTAATTATGGCCTAGGTCTGATTAGCCCTAGTATAATGAACTACGACATTCGTAAGACGTTGAAATAGCTAAATCCAAGTCCTGGGTACCCCTACAACATGTGGTTGCATGGTCGGGGGAAGATCCTCTATCTTTTCCATCGACACTGCACGAGTGAGAGATGTCAGGCTTCTCTCTACTCGTCGCAGTACTCTTTCACCCTCTTTGGCTGGTAGTTCTCCTGCAACTATTGGTCCTCCTTCTATTGTTGGTCCGACATCTACTCGAGAACGACACCTGGTCCTGGTGAAATCGTCTAGTCGTACCGGTCCCACATTTGTATATGACAAATCATTGAGTTAGTACTTTGACATTACCATAAAAAGGATAACATTTAAAAATTTAAAATATGTTTACCTATCTCTCCACGCTCCTTGCCAGGGGGCATAGGCATATCATGATCCCTTAGGAAACTGATCCCTGCATAGGGGTAGTCCTCGATCACATGAATTTGACGGGCTCACCAGTCAAAGAATTTGTCGTCAAAGGAATTTTGTACTCTCCCCACACTTTGTTGAGGTAACAAAGTTGCCCACCTACATAATGTCAGAAAGAAGGCAATATGGCCTCATACCGTCTCCCTCGGGCTAAGGCTTGGCACTCTCTTGAAAAAGAAAGTGCAGAACATTGTCCCGAACCCGAAGTTCTTGTTTGTTCTTCTTCGGTAGTCAGTAAATTGTTTTTTTTCATATATGTGAGCATTGTAGTGCTCTAGTCAAAGATGGTAGCATCTAGGCATTGAGTTGCATAATGCGTCTGTGCACATGAAGCCTGATGAAGCGTTGCAGATCCCATGATCTGCCCAATCATGTAAAGTAATATCTGAAGATTGAGGCTTGTGATATTATGAATTGGCACCTAAGATCCTACTTTCTCAGTGCCAGCCTTGCAATACATCCCAATTTAATCTTCTATGTTGTGCGGTCCTGGAGGAAAGGTCCTCAAGTTGACCGGTCCCCCCTCCTGGAGAGGCTAGTCAAAAAGTAGATATTATTCATCGTTGGAGTCAATGATTGGCCCTCTAACATGAAGGCCTCTGCATCTGGATGCCAATACTTTATCAAATGGTTCAATAGCCTAGGTTGTTCCCTCATGAATGGACATTGAAAGAATTTTCACATACCACAATGCTTAAGCATGGCAATGGCCCCTGGATCCTCCTCTACTAAGACATCTAACTCCTCATGTTCTCTCTCTCTCTAGTGAACATACATCCTGTTGCAAAAAAAATTGTGAGGTTAGTCTCTTGTTTCATATTTTTGAAAGCTTAAGGAGATGTACGCGGGTTGTCTTTAAGACAGTCGCATATGTGGACGGGCTAAGTGTTACTTTGCCCACGTACATATGCATGGACAATCCGCATACACGCAGACTCGACCTTTCTACTAGGGAACACACCCTCTAAACAATGAAATAAGCAATAAATAATGAATGAAAAGGCTGAGATAGGTCATTTGTACTTACTTGGTTCAGGTTTGAAGATCTTTCGTCCATTGTAGCTCCTCGAATTTGTGTTTTAAAGAAGAGTTTTTTTTTTTCTTTTTGATTATTTTCCAATTTGCAATGATTAAAATGAGTTGTCCACCCCTACTTACATATTTTTTTGGCTCTTTTCCCCTGTTTGGTCTTTTTTTTTCCCTATTCTTGGCTCAGTGGCTACTCCAGTTTCTTTTTGAAAGATCATTGGGTTGTTCTAATGAACTTTTTCTTTTGGTTTGGTGTTTTTATGAGACAGGTTACACTCACATCATCATGTGGTAAAGTTGTTTTTTGACATTTGCATATAGGTTAGGTTCTCATCACCTTACATCTTGCATATTGTCGACCTTTTTTTTCACTTTGCCATAAGATCAATCCCATCGAAGTGTGACACAAAACCTTCTATGTTGCTTTAGAAGTGTCATAATTAGGTGGTAGAGCCTTCCTCTTCATGGATGCCCTAGGCAGATCCTTTACTGCATTTTGGTGTCCATGCTGTGAGTTTTTTCCATAGGATTGGGAGTCCTTTTAGTCCTGCCATGATTGTATATCGAAGCCCCATTCTTCTTCATCTTTTCTGACTCATACCCAAGGGACTCCCTATGATCATGGTTTATTGTCTTTCAGGCTCACTTAAACTTTGAAAGTAACATCTAACGAGAACTTATTTATTCTTTTCAGTTTCGTTTGGATTGCTTAAGAAAAAAATCCCCTCTAGAGTCTTCTTTAAGCCCTTTTTAGACTCTAAAATTGAAAATATTGTCAAGTGATATTGTTTCCCTTCACGCTCGTCAAACTAAAATTTGAAGGCACATCTGTCCGACGGTAGTTTACCCCATTTTCGGTCCGGACGATTAATTTACGAATAAAGGTATGCCCTAGGAGCTTCAGTTCGCTAGGAGAGTATTCTCAGGCATAAGTTTAACATTTTTTCGGGCCTAAGGGACTAAATTTTCAAAAAATGGCCATTCTCCCTAGTTTTGGTTTATCTCTTTTTCGGGCCTTGGAGATTATATATGAAAAAGAAACCCCCTCGGAGTCCATAGTTAAGCTCTTTTCAGACTTCCTATATATGAAAAGATCACCAAGTGATCTTATTTCCTTTCACACTTGTTAATTGGTCCAGAAGGAATATCTATTTGGCATAAGTTTAACCCTTTTTCTGGCTAATAGATTATCCAGGAAAAAGGTATGCCTCGAGAGACATGTCTCGCTAGGAGAGTTATCCTTAGTTAAATTTTATACTTGTTCGGGCTAAGGGGACTAAACTTAGAAACAGGTTGTGAGTCCATGGTTAAGCTCTTTTCAAGCTCCTTAAAATTGAAAACATAGTCGAGTGATCTTGTCTCAGTCATACTCGTTAAAATGGTTTTGAAGAGACGTCCTTTCAGTCTAAGTTTAACCATTTTTTGAACCGGCTAAACTAATTACGAAAAAGGAACACTCTAGAGTCTTCTTTTAGTGTTTTTCAGACTCTCTAGACGTGAAAAACCACCGAGCTTACCTTCTTTGGGCTCGTAAAACTTCACATGGAAGGAGTCTTGTTGTGTCATACTTAATCGCATCGCATGTCTCATCCTAGCATCTTTGGAATAATGCAGGATTCATGTTGCTATTAACTGAACTTTCAAAGCATTCCTTAAATGCAAGCCTTGTAGCACTTTTTCCCTCGCAATCTGACACCTTAACCCATTGAGGAATTTTCCCAAGTGTCCTTATCCTGCACATGTCTCCATGCACCGAGCATCAATATGTTCTATGCGCTTGGAACTAGTTTGCTTGCCTACGACACTCGTTCCTTCTTTGTAACGTAACATTCTTTTATTCTTTTTCAAGCTTGTAAAAAATTTGAAAAAGACAAAAAAAATCAAATATTCCAAAAAGAGGGGACGAGATATACATTCTCTTTTATCGGAAACAAGATAGTTGCCCTTGGACAAAACACATCCTTTCATTTTTTCGCCAAGCGTTGGGATCTAGTACAACCTTAGGAAGTCGTTCTCATTACATAGAGTTGTGTCCTCCTCCATTTCATTACTCTTCCAAACATATGGAGAGTTTGTGGTGCCTTCTGTATCACGGACTTATGTCATTAGTATGTTTCCTGAGTCTCATCATTTTTTCGTGCTTTTGTCCAAGGGAAGTTTTATCCAACCAGAGTCAGCTATTCTACAGTTGATCTCTTAACCTTCATGAGTCAACCATCCCGAGAGTCTATTCAAGTTCAGATTCAAAATCAATGAAGTTTTGTGCCTAATGATCAAGATCCTCCAGTATTTCCCTGACAAAATGTACGAAGACCTCAGAGTAGTGAGTCTTACACTCCTATTGTACTCCTACCCGAGCTTTGAAGATATTGAAGTTGTTGCTCGATCTATGAAGTCCTCATCTCCAACCACATGCATCATATTGTGCTTGTATATCATATTGTGCTTGTATATCTTCAGATGATCTTGAGATGTAGATCCGTTGTGTATTATTCACAACTACACTTTATATAAACATTCATATTTGTCTTGTAGTCATATATGACATGGATCTGTAGTGTACTTGATTGGCAGCCATGCTTAGTTCATCCCGAGCATGGACATGCCCACCTCAGAGAGATTATCATTATTTTGCAGATGACACATTGACGAACACTCATCTCAGGCTCACTCAACTTCGTGCCTTCCCACTGTGTAAAGATATTGTAATGTATTTCGGCCATCAATTGCTCTTCTGATCTCACACATTAGGGAGCATTTGTTATAGTCCAAAATTCCATATCTGTGCATACTAGACATTGGCCCATCCATTTGCATACTTTTCCAAAAATTATGTTGAGGCTTCCTTCTAAAAAACCCTTTTTTGGATAGTGTGTGTGCCTTGCTGCACTAATAGCCTGTGTACACATGCGTGTTGCATGCTCATTAGCCCGCGTACACACGTGTGTTTCATGCTAGTTATCCCACGTACACACACGTGTTGCATGCTAGTTATCCCACGTTTACCTCCAAAAATTGCAAAAAATATAAAATTGCACGAAATTCGACGGAGTTTACGGGCTATGAAGGGTTTTCTAACCATTTTACCCCTTGTAGCCCATCCCCAAACCGAATAAACATATTTTTATCATATAAAAAGATGTCTTGGGGAGTCATTTAGGGACATGAACAAGAGAATAAGAAAACTCTGCCAAAATCCCTTCCCTTTCTTTGCCCAAGATTTGCATTTCATTCTTAGTTTTAGCCTCAGCTTTCCCCTCCAACCTTTCTCCTTATGCAACCCTTCCTCCTTCTCGTGATGATATGTTGGTTGTGAGAAGATAATGTGAGATTGATGCACTTGGAGCCACGACAACGGAGCCCGAACTTGGTTTGTAGAGCGGTCGCCAATGAAGGTTGTAACCCTTTTTATCTTGAATTTGAATAAAAGAGATTATCCTTGTCCCAAAACCCTATGTTTACATGTTCTTGTTAATTTGAGAATTCATAGATATGTCTAGACTTTTAAAGAGATTATTGGAGATTGTACATGTTGTTTCATTGTATTCCTAACCCCTTGCAGGTTAGCTTTGGGAGGAGATATGTCATCTAGGAGGTGGTAACAAGCGAATGAGGTCTACACCAACCGCAAGGATTGAATGTGCACTCATTAACCCTCTCTTTTCTCTTGCTCGCATCATTTGGTTTAGATGGTTTTGGGGTAGATTAAAGGTAGATAAATCTTTTAAGGGAGTTATCGCTCCGCCTATTC
This sequence comes from Picea mariana, assembly GCA_032191745.1. Classification (NCBI taxonomy): domain Eukaryota; kingdom Viridiplantae; phylum Streptophyta; class Pinopsida; order Pinales; family Pinaceae; genus Picea; species Picea mariana. Next base: position 23,565 of record JASDQU011311163.1, on the reverse strand, counting down.
CTTAGACCCAATTTAGGGGGATTTTCCCCGCAGCACAACCCATGAGCAAAAATTAATATTCTTGTTCCAAAAGACCTTGTCATTACTTATTCAAAATGTCAGGCCAGGAGTGGGAAAGAATTGTAACTCCACGAGATGATTATTCCATTAGTATGAAGCTCAATAAATACACAAAGATGCAACCGTTGGTCTTCTCCAACGTATGACTCTTCCTATCACTTATGACGCTCCATATGTACATTACTGTTACAAGTAACACAACCACAAAGGATTACGTGTCCAACGTTCCCCCCTTAATCCGAAGGGGTGTGTGTGAGTCCAAGCATCATT
>JASDQU011311163.1:12071-23215 GCA_032191745.1 Picea mariana | reverse complement strand
TAAAACTTCACATGGAAGGAGTCTTGTTGTGTCATACTTAATCGCATCGCATGTCTCATCCTAGCATCTTTGGAATAATGCAGGATTCATGTTGCTATTAACTGAACTTTCAAAGCATTCCTTAAATGCAAGCCTTGTAGCACTTTTTCCCTCGCAATCTGACACCTTAACCCATTGAGGAATTTTCCCAAGTGTCCTTATCCTGCACATGTCTCCATGCACCGAGCATCAATATGTTCTATGCGCTTGGAACTAGTTTGCTTGCCTACGACACTCGTTCCTTCTTTGTAACGTAACATTCTTTTATTCTTTTTCAAGCTTGTAAAAAATTTGAAAAAGACAAAAAAAATCAAATATTCCAAAAAGAGGGGACGAGATATACATTCTCTTTTATCGGAAACAAGATAGTTGCCCTTGGACAAAACACATCCTTTCATTTTTTCGCCAAGCGTTGGGATCTAGTACAACCTTAGGAAGTCGTTCTCATTACATAGAGTTGTGTCCTCCTCCATTTCATTACTCTTCCAAACATATGGAGAGTTTGTGGTGCCTTCTGTATCACGGACTTATGTCATTAGTATGTTTCCTGAGTCTCATCATTTTTTCGTGCTTTTGTCCAAGGGAAGTTTTATCCAACCAGAGTCAGCTATTCTACAGTTGATCTCTTAACCTTCATGAGTCAACCATCCCGAGAGTCTATTCAAGTTCAGATTCAAAATCAATGAAGTTTTGTGCCTAATGATCAAGATCCTCCAGTATTTCCCTGACAAAATGTACGAAGACCTCAGAGTAGTGAGTCTTACACTCCTATTGTACTCCTACCCGAGCTTTGAAGATATTGAAGTTGTTGCTCGATCTATGAAGTCCTCATCTCCAACCACATGCATCATATTGTGCTTGTATATCATATTGTGCTTGTATATCTTCAGATGATCTTGAGATGTAGATCCGTTGTGTATTATTCACAACTACACTTTATATAAACATTCATATTTGTCTTGTAGTCATATATGACATGGATCTGTAGTGTACTTGATTGGCAGCCATGCTTAGTTCATCCCGAGCATGGACATGCCCACCTCAGAGAGATTATCATTATTTTGCAGATGACACATTGACGAACACTCATCTCAGGCTCACTCAACTTCGTGCCTTCCCACTGTGTAAAGATATTGTAATGTATTTCGGCCATCAATTGCTCTTCTGATCTCACACATTAGGGAGCATTTGTTATAGTCCAAAATTCCATATCTGTGCATACTAGACATTGGCCCATCCATTTGCATACTTTTCCAAAAATTATGTTGAGGCTTCCTTCTAAAAAACCCTTTTTTGGATAGTGTGTGTGCCTTGCTGCACTAATAGCCTGTGTACACATGCGTGTTGCATGCTCATTAGCCCGCGTACACACGTGTGTTTCATGCTAGTTATCCCACGTACACACACGTGTTGCATGCTAGTTATCCCACGTTTACCTCCAAAAATTGCAAAAAATATAAAATTGCACGAAATTCGACGGAGTTTACGGGCTATGAAGGGTTTTCTAACCATTTTACCCCTTGTAGCCCATCCCCAAACCGAATAAACATATTTTTATCATATAAAAAGATGTCTTGGGGAGTCATTTAGGGACATGAACAAGAGAATAAGAAAACTCTGCCAAAATCCCTTCCCTTTCTTTGCCCAAGATTTGCATTTCATTCTTAGTTTTAGCCTCAGCTTTCCCCTCCAACCTTTCTCCTTATGCAACCCTTCCTCCTTCTCGTGATGATATGTTGGTTGTGAGAAGATAATGTGAGATTGATGCACTTGGAGCCACGACAACGGAGCCCGAACTTGGTTTGTAGAGCGGTCGCCAATGAAGGTTGTAACCCTTTTTATCTTGAATTTGAATAAAAGAGATTATCCTTGTCCCAAAACCCTATGTTTACATGTTCTTGTTAATTTGAGAATTCATAGATATGTCTAGACTTTTAAAGAGATTATTGGAGATTGTACATGTTGTTTCATTGTATTCCTAACCCCTTGCAGGTTAGCTTTGGGAGGAGATATGTCATCTAGGAGGTGGTAACAAGCGAATGAGGTCTACACCAACCGCAAGGATTGAATGTGCACTCATTAACCCTCTCTTTTCTCTTGCTCGCATCATTTGGTTTAGATGGTTTTGGGGTAGATTAAAGGTAGATAAATCTTTTAAGGGAGTTATCGCTCCGCCTATTCCTTAGACCCAATTTAGGGGGATTTTCCCCGCAGCACAACCCATGAGCAAAAATTAATATTCTTGTTCCAAAAGACCTTGTCATTACTTATTCAAAATGTCAGGCCAGGAGTGGGAAAGAATTGTAACTCCACGAGATGATTATTCCATTAGTATGAAGCTCAATAAATACACAAAGATGCAACCGTTGGTCTTCTCCAACGTATGACTCTTCCTATCACTTATGACGCTCCATATGTACATTACTGTTACAAGTAACACAACCACAAAGGATTACGTGTCCAACGTTCCCCCCTTAATCCGAAGGGGTGTGTGTGAGTCCAAGCATCATTATGAACTTCTCAATTTTTTCTCTTCCAAGTGCTTTGGTGAAGATGTCTGGAATTTGCTCATTTGTGGAACAATGTCTCAAGTGAATAGTCTTGGTCTCTACATGATATGAATCAGGTGATACTATGTGTTGATGTGCTTTGTTCAATCATGGAATCCAGGATTCTTGTCCAACTTGATTGCAGAAGTATTTTCAACTAGAAGAGGAGTAGAATTCACTTGTTTCTCTTGCAAATATTCAAGTATTTTCCTAAGCCACACAATCTCCTTTGTTGCTTCTGCAACTGCCACATATTCTACCTCTGTTGTGGAATCTGCTGGAATTGATTGTTTGTGTGATCTCTAGGAGACAATTGTTGATCCAAGACTTGTGAGATAGCCTAAAGTTGATACTCCATTTTCCTTATCCCCATCAAAGCATGAATCAGAATATCATATCAGGTAGAAGTCATCTACCTTAGAGTACCTAAGTCCAAAAACTTGAGTTCCTTGTAGGTATTTCAAAACTCTTTTTGCAATAGACCAATGTCCTTCATAAGGCCTTTGCATGAAACTCGAAAGTATCCCAACAACAAATGAAATGTATGGTCTGGTGGTAGTAATATAGATAAGACTTCCCACAGGTTGTCTATACTTGGTTGCATCCTCAAATTCATTCCCTTCTTTTTATGTGAGTTTCAAATTTTGTTCCATTGGAGTAGAAACAATATTGCACTCAACCATGCCAAACTTGTTTAAAAGTTCTCCAATGTACTTCTTCTGGGAGATGAATATGTACCTTGGATTTTTAATCACCTCAATGCCCAAATAGTAGTGAATATGTCTCAAATTTGTCATTTCGAAGCCTTTCTTCAACTCTTTCTTTATGGATGCAATGCAGTTCTCATTGTTCCATGTTATGAACATATCATCCACATATACTTCTAGATACACAACAAATTTTCCAACTTTCTTGACAAACAAAGTTGCATAGTCAGGATTGAAATGCTTGAAATTTAATTTTAGAAGATGCTCAATTATCTTTTCATACCAAGATCGTGGTGCTTGTTTCAAGCCATATAAGGATTTGATGAGCTTGCATACCTTATTTTATTGTCCCTTCACAACAAAGCCTCATGGTTGAGACATGAACACGTTATCTTTCAAGTATCCATTCAAGAAAGCAATCTTTGCACCCATTTGATGAATTTTCCATCTATTTTGTGTTGCCATGGAAACTAGAGTGCAGATGGTAGCCCATTTTGTTGTGGGGGAAAAAGTATCCTCATAATCAACACCTTCTTTCTATGCAAATCATTTTTCCATGAGCCTTGCTTTCTGCTTGTCAAGTGAGCCATTTGATTTGTACTTGTTCATGAATACCCACTTGCATCCAATCAGTTTGGTTCCAAATGGAGTATCCACCAACTTCCATGTCCCATTCTTGATGAGAACAACCTATTCCTTCTGCATGGATTCTTTCCATTCATAATGAGAAGTGGTTTCTTTAAATGAAGTCGATTCATGGTTAATAGATAACTTCAACTCACAATCATATGAAACATCCATGTCATCTACATCACCTGAGTTTGAATTATCTATATTACCTCCATCTTGTTTTCAGGACAATTTGGTTCCTGTGTTTCCGATCTCATTAGGATGAACACTTTCAAGTGTTTTTGTGGGCCATTTTGGTGGACCTTTCTAAGATGGTCCAGGTTGCTCAGTTGATTGAGATGGTGCTAAGTTCTCATCAAGCCTCAACTTTTCAATCCTCTCAATCACATTATCCAACTGAACCTCGGGTTCCGATGAAGCGTCAAAAACTTCTTCATGAGGGGAAGATGGTGCTTTATAAGGAGATTCCAAAGATTCACCCAAGATAGGGATACCCCCTTCAAGATGTGGAATCTCGTCATCAAATTTATGTCTATACACAAGTGAATATGTCCAAATGATCAAGGTTCCTCTCAATAGTTTCGTCTTTCTTGGTGGATTCAAGAAATATCACATCTCTATAAAGGATAAACTTATTGTTTGTCTCATAATAAAGACGATACCCCTTGGTGGTATTTGAGTACCCCAAGAAGATGCACTTTCGACTCCTTGCTTCAAGCTTGCTTCTTTGTTCCTTAGGAATCAAGGCGTAACAGGTGTAACCAAAGACCCTGAGATGTCTCACCGAAGGAATGTGGCCATACCACATTTCATATGGAGTCTTGTTTTTTTTAACATTAGATAGACACCTATTTTTGACATACACTGCACATAGAGTTGCATCAGCCCAAAACATCAATTCAACATTCTTGAAAAACATCATGGAACAAACCATATTTAGGAGTGTCATGTTCATTCGTTCAACTACACCATTTTGTTGAGGATTGTATGGAACTGTTGTAACATCCCTGACCATCCATGCTGGGCCACGCTACGCCAAAGAAATCTTTTTGTTGTCTCTACGGAACATATTGTAACATACCCAACATCCAACTAAGCTATGCCACATAAATTTTTCGAACTGCATGCAATTAAAATATATACACACAGAACTCTCGCGGAAACATATATATAAAACGTAAACAACCAAATACATCTGTAAATGCACAGATTCACATTGAAATAAAAGTAAACATATGCATGCAACATATACAAGAAATACCCATAAAAATAAACAGAGTTATAGTTGCACATATGATAACCCATAAAAATAAGCACGTAAATAACAATGCAACATGTAAATTTATCACACAATTGGCACTTATTTTGGTAAGAATATCACCAATTGCGTGCAGACCTTCCACGAACCTCCCAGCCTTAGATCACACTATTCATCACTCTCAACAATGAGTCACCCCCGAGCTGGGACTAAACTCCACCCGGGTAAAGGGATTCCTAACCAGGCTAAAGGCTCATAGACAACAGGAAAGACTCTATCTCAGGTGCCAACTCAAACTAATAGCCTATAGTCCCTCATTCCCCACATGCTTGTCCCACCCAGGAAGTGTGCCCCTTCTCTGCTCAACAGTCCTTCGACTGCCCCACTTCCTTTCCGAGCTTCAACAACAAGCCGAACAGGAAGTCTCAGAGCATTGTAGTTGCAGTTTAGCACCTTCAAGAAATCAATTCCCAACAATTCTCTCACCCGGAGAATTGCTCACAGGCCTGACAACCTGCCTCTTCAATATGCCACGGGCCTGACAACCCTCTTCTTCAGTCCAGCTCCCAAGATAACCAGATACACCGACACAAAAATGGCTATGGATACAGGTTCAGGTACAATCACGAAGATACAAAGGATAACTTAATGGGTGTGTGCATGCTCATGGATGATTGACTGGATGACTGAATGATGGAAGGAATGATGGGAAGAATGAGGGAAAAGATGGGAAAATGAACTAAGTCACAACAATATGTTTGCATGTTCCCAACTTGACACTTGTCATGTTGGGAGCTACTTTGGCCTACTTGTCCCCAACTTTAGAACTTAGGATAAAATAATTATCCATACTTTATGATTTAAGAAATATTAATATAANTCAAGCTTGCTTCTTTGTTCCTTGGGAATCAAGGCGTAACAGGTGTAACCGAAGACCCTGAGATGTCTCACCGAAGGAATGTGGCCATACTACATTTCATATGGAGTCTTGTTTTTTTTAACATTAGATAGACACCTATTTTTGACATACACTGCACATAGAGTTGCATCAGCCCTAAACATCAATTCAACATTCTTGAAAAACATCATGGAACAAACCATATTTAGGAGTGTCATGTTCATTCGTTCAACTACACCATTTTGTTGAGGATTGTATGGAATTGTTGTAACATCCCCGACCATCCATGCCGGGCCACGCTACGCCAAAGAACTCTTTTTGTTCTCTTTACGGAACATATTGTAACATACCCAACATCCAACTAAGCTATGCCACATAAATTTTTCGAACTGCATGCAATTAAAATATATACACAGAACTCTCGCGGAAACATATATATAAAATGTAAACAACCAAATACATCTGTAAATGCACAGATTCACATTGAAATAAAAGTAAACATATACATGCAACATATACAAGAAATACCCATAAAAATAAACACAGTTATAACTGCACATATGATAACCCATAAAAATAAGCACGTAAATAACAATGCAACATGTAAATTTATCACACAATTGGCACTTATCTTGGTAAGAATATCACCAATTATGTGCAGACCTTCCATGAACCTCCCAGCCTTAGACCACACTGTTCATCACTCTCAACAATGAGTCACCCCCAAGCTGGGACTAAACTCCACCCGGGTAAAGGGATTCCTAACCAGGCTAAAGGCTCATAGACAACAGGAAAGACTCTGTCTCAGGTGCCAACTCAAACTAACAGCCTACAGTCCCTCATTCCCCACATTCCTGTCCCACCCAAGAAGTGTGCCCCTTCTCTTCTCAACAGTCCTTCGACTGCCCCACTTCCTTTCCGAGCTTCAACAACAAGCCGAATAGGAAGTCTCAGAGCACTGTAGTTTAGCACCTTTGGGAAATCAATTCCCAGCAATTCTCTCACCCAGAGAATTGCTCACGGGCCTAACAATCTGCCTCTTCAATATGCCACGGGCCTGACAACCCTCTTCTTCAGTCCAACTCCCAAGATAACCAGATACACCGACACAAAAATGGCTATGGATACAGGTTCAGGTACAATCACGAAGATACAAAGGATAACTCAATGGGTGTGTGCATGCTCATGGATGATTGATTGGATGACTGAATGATGGAAGGAATGATGGGAAGAATGAGGGAAAAGATGGGAAAATGAACTAAGTCCCAACAATATGTTTGCATGTCCCCAACTTGACACTTGTCATGTTGAGAGCTACTTTGGCCTACTTGTTCCCAACTTTAGAACTTAGGATAAAATAATTATCCATACTTTATGATTTAAGAAATATTAATATAATATTCCTTTTTGGCTTAAGCTCCCTAGCTTATCCCTTTTCCTTAACTTTTAGGCCCCTCCCTTTCCCTAACGAGTGGAGTTTAGTCCCCCATCTCTTTTATCATGATCGGTCTAGGCGCAGTGATGTATTTTATATTAATGCTGAGACATTTACAAAAGTAGGCGCACTGGCCTTTAACATCTAGGCTCTCCGCCTAATCTAAACATAAGCATCCTAGCTTATAATATCGACTCACCAACCTATAAAACGCATCATATACACAAAAGGCTAGCTGGCCTTAAAATCGCGTGCACTTATGTTGTTATGCGCGGTATCCTGGAATGTGCAAACTTCCTCATTTTACTGCGCACTATGCCATGAAATGTGCATACAAAATGATATCAAACAGCTCACCATCTTAAGTACATTTTCATTTACATTACAATTGGGTTCGGCCTAGGGATATTACAATCCCCTCCCCTTATTTATGCACTGTCCTCAGTGCATCATGTACCCATATACAACAAAATTTCAAAAATCATCAAAAAGATGCGGGTATTCTGCCCACATTGCATCCTCATGCTCCCAAGTAGCGTCCTCAGGACCGTACCAGGTCCATTGGACCTTTACAAGCCCTATGGCTCGATTCTAGAACTGTTTGATTTTCCGGTCCATAATGCGTACCAGATGCACTTGGAAAACGCCTTCTTGCTCCACCTGAATCACATTCCAATCAATAACATGATTAGCATCAGGTATATATTTCTTGAGCAATGATACATGGAATACATTATGAACATACATAGATGCAGGTAATGCAATCATATAAGCTACTGGACCAATCCTCTCTAGGATTTCAAGCGACCCATAATAGCGAGCTGCTAAGCTCCCCTTATTTATGCACTATTCTCAGTGCATCATGTACCCATATACAACAAAATTTCAAAAATCCTCAAAAAGATGCGGGTATTTTGCCCGCATTGCATCCTCATGCTCCCAAGTAGCGTCCTCAAGACCATACCAGGTCCATTGGACCTTTACAAGCCTTATGGATCGATTCTAGAGCTATTGGATTTTTTGGTCTAGAATGCATACTGGATGCACTTGGAAAGCGCCTTCTTACTCCACCTGAATCACATTCCAATCAATAACATGATTAACATCAGGTATATATTTCTTGAGCAATAATACATGGAATACATTATGAACATACATAGATGCAGACAATGTAATCATATAAGCTACTAGACCAATCCTCTCTAGGATTTCAAGCGATTCACAATAGCGAGCTACCAACTTTGAACAATTTCCCAATTTCAGGGAACTTATGTTGGCCTTCACTTTCAAGAATACATGATCACCCACTTTAAATTCCCTATGAGTTATGCCCTTATCAACATAACTTTTCTGTCTGTCTTGAGCAACCTTTAAATTTTGTTTTATTTTAATCATTTGCTCCTCCATTTCCCTGAGAAAATCTGGCCCAACCACTACTCTATCTGCTAGGTTATCCCAGCTTACTGGTGTGTTACACTTTCTGCCATAAAGTGTCTCAAATGGGCTCATCTTTAGAGATGTTTGGTACCCATTGTTATAAGCAAACTCTACCAAGTGTAGGTAGTCTTCCCATTTTGATGGTTTATCCATCACATACATCCTCAACATATCTTCAATCACTTGATTTCCCCTCTCTATTTGTCCATCTGATTCTAGATGATAAGTTCTGCTAAAATTCAAATTTGTTCCAAATCCATTAAATAATCATTTCCAAAATTTTGAGGTAAATTTTGGATCTCTGTCAGACACAATTGTCTTGGGTATGCCATGTAATCGAGCAATTTCCCTCATATAAACATCAGCAATGTTCGTTGCCTTGTGAGTGAACTTAACTGGAATAAAATGAGCAGCTTTAGTAAGTTTATCCACCACTACCATGATAGAATCATGTTGCTTGTTTCTTCTGGGCAATTTGGTGATGAAATCCATTGTTACAACTTCTCATTTCCACTCAGGGATGGGTAATGGTTGTAGAAAACCAGCTGGGTGTCTATGCTTAGTCTTTACCTTTTGACATTCCAAACATCTGGCAATAAAATCAATGACCTCTTTCTTCAAGTCTGGCCAATAATATTGGCTTTTGACAGCTGCAATAGTTTTATGATATCCTGGGTGCCCAATATAAGGTACATTATGCATTTCTCTTAATATTAGATTTTTCAATTCCCGAGAATTTGGTACATAAATTATGCCCCTATACATGAGAATTTCATCATTATCTAACTTATATTCCTCAATTTTCTACTGCAAAATACCATGCTGTAATTTTGCCACTAATTCCTTGTATTGCAAATCTGATTTGGCAGCCTCTAAAATCTTGTCTTTCAAATTTGATTGGTACATGATAATGGTTGTAGCATGCATTTCATGCACTCTTCTGCTGAGTGCATCAACCACTTTGTTCTCTTTTCCCTTGATATGCTTTATATCAAAGTCATATTCACTTAGAAATTCTAACCATCTGGTTTGCCTAGCATTTAGAGTTGATTGATCAAATAAATATTTCATACCATTATGGTCTGTTCTCAGCTCAAACATTTTCCCCATGAGGTAGTGTCTCCATTTCCTCAAGGCATGCACTATGGGTTCCAACTCCAAATCATGAGTGTCATAGTGTCTTTCATGCTCCTTCAACTTCCTTGATTCATAACATATAACAAACTCATTTTGACTGAGGACTCCACCAAGTCCTTCTTTACATGCATTTGTGCATACACTGAAGTCTTCATTTGGGTCTGCAATCCTTAGTATTGGAGCACTTGTTAATAATTGTTTCAAGTGTTGGAAACTCTTTTCACAATCCAATGTCCATTGAAACTTCACACCCTTTCTTTGCAAGGAAGTGATTGGGTGTGCAATCTTTGAAAATCCTTCAATAAATCTCCTATAGTAGCCTGCAAGGCCCATGAATGATCTGACCTCTGTCACATTCTTTGGCGCTGACCATTCTCTAATGGCTTCTATCTTCTTAAGATCCACTGCTATCCCATCCTTTGAAATGATATGCCCCAAATATTGAATTTGCTTCTGATAAAATGAGGTTTGGCATACAACTGATGCTCCCTTAATACTTGCAAACCATCCTTAAATGATGTTCATGCTCTTCTTCTTACTTGGAATATATAAGAATTTCATCCAAAAAGACAATGACAAACTTGTCTAAATATTCTTGAAAAATACCATTCATTAAGCACATGAAAACAACTAGTGCATTTGACAACCCAAATGGCACCACTGTGAACTCATAATGACCATACCTTGTCATGAAGATGGTCTTGCTGATATCTTCCTCTTTAATCCTTACCTGACGGTATCCTGACCTGAGAACTATCTTTGAGAATATCTTGGCATCCTTCAATTGATCAAAGAGATCATCAATCCTTGGCAGAGGATACTTGTTCTTCACAGTCACTTTATTCAACTGTATGAAATCAATGCACAATCTTAATGTTCCATATTTCTTCTTCACAAACAAGATAGGTGCACCCCAAGGTGACACACTTGGGCGTATATACCCCTTCTTTAGAAGCTCTTCAAGTTACATTTGCAACTCCTTCAGCTCCGGTGTACTCATTTTGTAAGGAGTCTTTGACACTAGAGCTGCTCCAGGCATTAAATTTATAGAGAA
>JASDQU011311160.1:7829-27481 GCA_032191745.1 Picea mariana | reverse complement strand
CAAGATTATGGTATGAAGGTTTAAAACCGGGCAGCTTATACTCTCTTAAGGATTTCCACATAACATTCTTTAAGCATTATGGAGAATATAATCCTTCATTATTGGTGTTTGAAGATTGTTGTGAATTTTGTGAACATTTCATTAAGTACCTTAAAAATGTTTTTGGTGATGAAGAGTGTATGAATGATGAAATCATAGAAGCCCTTTATGAATATTCATCCCAAAAACAAATAGTATCCCCTCCTTTGGTTGAAGGTGAAGTTGATCAAGAAATTGTTGTTGAAAGTCATTTTCCTTCCCCTGAACTTGATGAAGATATTCAGCAAGATTTTCAGCAAGACAAAGTGTTTCAAGGTTGTCTTTCTCCCCTTATGAATGATATGGTTGTTCAAATTCTAAGTGGCTTAGACATGGATGAGGATTCTGAAACTGCATCTATGGATACTTCCAGCAATGAACAAACAAATGACGTAGAGCTTCAGGAAAGCAACAAAACAACATATGCCATTTTTCAATCAGAAATATAGAAAGATAATGAAGAGGCAGTGGTTTTATTTGATTCATTTGAAAATCATGGTTTTGAAAATGCATCAATGGGAACTCTAGACTATGAAATAATGCATGATGTTAGATTTTCACATTTCCAAGAAGATTATGAGCAGGGACTTATTTTCATTCATTCATTTGAAAGTCAAAATGATAGTCCTCAAGCAAATTTCCAGAAGTTTAATGAAACCAAATCAAAATTGTTTGATGAACAAGATGATGCACATAATATGGTTGTCACATTTGAAGATGTTCAAGAATGTATGAATGTTTTTGTTGAGATGCATGGGAAATTAGACAAACCTATTGCTTCCATTTCATTTGAAAATGTTCTCAAAACAAAAGAAATAGAGAAAGAGCAACAAACACTTATGAAAGAGGCTTTTCTTCCTGTTTTTTCTCATCAAGAAGAAATGAATTTCCATGGTTTTCAAGATCCCGTGGCCATCCTACTACAGTCATCATTGAAGGAGGATTTTTTTTTATTCATAAGTTCAGGTTTTGGATTCAACTTGTGTTTTCAACTGCCATCTTTTACATTTGTATGCATGCTTGAGAAAGATGTGATCGGAGAAAAATTGGGAGGCCAATTGCTTGATTGGTTGCATTGGCACTTTAGCATCACTTGATTGAGTATTAATTTCAACAGTTTTAGAGTAGATAGGAGTATGCAAATAATATTTTTGGTCAAGCATTTTTCAGTTTGGATTTCCAGTAGTGTGTACAGTCAGATTTTAGTGGTGTATTCAGTGTTCAGTATCTAGTTGAGAGCAGTGTGCAGAGTTTGGTTTTCAGCAGACACTGGTGACAGGTTGTAGCAGGGTACACAGACATGTTTTGGGAGCAACCCAATGGATCAATCATGTGGTCTACTATTCTTTGCTACCTCACAGGGAGGATAGCATCCCCAATAGGAGCCTATGTTATCACCTACTAATTTGTATTAATTTTTCCCAAAGTGTCTTGTCCTTGTGCTATTTTTCCACTCGGATTTTCAAATTTTTTCACCAGCTCCGTCAAGCTCCCATCACCTAAATCCTTCACTCAACTGATCATCCAAAATAGTCATGTCCTCCATGAGTGAAAGATTTGGAAAATATCCCAAGCCTATACCTAGCCTTAATTCTTATCTAAATCCCTCAGATCCATCACTTCATTCATTTTTACCCTTATTTTCATATTCCCATTGAAAATAAAAAAATATGCCTTTTATTAAGCACCCTTATCCTATCCACAAAGTCATGTGTTAAGCCTCATATACCCAAAGTCTTTAGAAAATAGAAAAAAGAGTTTATTATCAATATAAATATTTTTATATTAAAATATTTATATTAATATTTGATCAAATATTTAATTTGCGGCATCACGTCAAATCATGGGCACGAATATCAATTTATAATGTGGAAAAGTCAAAGGTTGGATGGAAGGAGCACATACATATCGGGGATTGAAGTAGCGAGGAGGTTAATTATGTGAAGGCGGGTCGGGGAAAACTATCGTGGTTTATTTGGTGGACACGTGTTTTTACATGGAGCACATCGGAGGTAAAAGCAGTTTGGATTAAACCACTCCAGCCCAAGACTGATGTAATAAATGCACCATTTATCATATGTTTAATGTGCAGCATTTTTCTAGGACTGCATTTCAACAACAATTATGGAATTTCTAATAAATAAAATTCCTCCTCACGGTGAAAAGGTTTTACAGAGGTAAGATTTAAGAAATTAATGTTTATTTCCATGAAAAATATTTAAATGGGAAGATGCAAGACTTGGATAATTCTTTATCCAAAGATTTGCATAAGTAAAAGAAGAAGATAAAAGGTGTTACGGTAAACTGGAAAAAAAAAACACACAGTAAATATTTTTTCATGGTGAAACGGTAAATTGGAAAAACATAACACAGTAAATGTTTTTCACAGGGAAATAGTAATAGTAAATGTTTTTTTACAGTGAAATGGTGAATTGGGCCAAACAAGATATAGTTTTAAAGATCCACGGGCATGAATTAAATTATGGAAATTTAATTCTACGGGATAGAAAATATTTGGGAATTATTTTTATTTCAAATATATTATTCCCAAATGTTTAATGAGAATATGGGTAAATGAAATTATATTTGAAAGAGTATGAGCGACATTTCAAAGAGAACATGGCAGAGGAAGGAGCTGGAGCGTCAGAGGAATATGCAGGGGTCATGAAATGTTTTTTTCTGAAAACTGTCATTTGTAATCATTGTAGAAGTTGTAACGCTTCATTTCAGTTATTGTAACTGGTTGCACACTAGAGGAACTCGAATTGTATAAGTATTATAGTTTCTGAGTGTACTAATGGCGGGCAGAAGTGCAAGGGCACAGTTCTAGTTTTGTTTAACTTCATTGTAATTTTATGGGGTTGAATTGAATACATATGCAGCAGCTTTGAAGTCTCTATGAAAAGATTCTAATGGCAGTGATATGAGTTTTGTCTTCCCTCATTGTATGTGTTTCATGTGATCTTTATGCCATATACATTTTTCTTCTGTTTAAATTGGAGAGTTAAAGGCCCAAAATTCATCATTTGATGCTCTTGGCTTAAGCAATTTAAACTGTGTATGTTTCCTCTTAGCTAATTTAGAATTCATTTTCGTAATGCTCTGATGCAGTTATTTGTTTCTCTTTCCTCTTACCACTCTAATTAATTTCAAGCTATAACTCATATTCATTGCCTCATTTAGCCTTTATCCTCTAGAAATTTCAATTGGCTGGTCATTGTTTTCATTCAATTTCAGAATTTTGGCTCCATAGCCCATAGTGTTCCTCCCCTTCTTTTCCAGCAACTTTATAAAAACCCCCAAAAAAAAACAAATCTAGCCACCGATTTCCAAAGAAATATCAAGTGACATGAGAGATCCCTCTCTGAGTTGAGCAGGCTAGTGCCTCAGCTCTAAAGTTGGTTGAAAAAGTTACCTCTATCATTTGTTTTTACAGCCGGACAAAATTTACAGAGTGATAACATAGTGAATGCGCGTATTATTAGGGGTCACTTGAGAAGAAAACCTTGTGCGGGCCTTCTCGAGGATATTTTGGGCTCAGTTACCCTGCCCTTGCACGTATATCGGATTGTCGACTGCTTCTCCAGGTATCATTGTCGTAATTGGTAACCTTAATATCCTACATCTTTAGGGTCTTTACACAAGGTGACTGTGAAGAGGAAAGTATTCACGGTACCTAGAATTGATGTTGGCTAAACTCACTCGGGCTCCTTGGAGGGTATACCCACCATTATTTGTGGGAGCTTGAACCAGGGTGTAAGTCCGTTAAGCAGGTCATCAACATAAATTTTCCACCCGCTCTATCCCAACCCCTTTTTGTCTTGATCTCGCGACGTTGAATTTCATCACCAACTAGTGATTTCTATGTAAGAAGGTTTGTTTGTATGCTTTCTATCTAGATTTATTATTGAATGTTGTTTGTTTTCTCTAGTTGGACATAGAGATTTTTTATTATTATTGGGTGTGGATAACATCGGCCCTCATCGTTCACGTAGGATGCAAGGATTTCCTCCGGAATAATACGCCCCCTTGCCTCCTAGATCACCAGAGGGTCCTTTTCCTGAAGGATCTATCAACAAATATGAATCCTCTAAGATCGGGAGTTCTACTCCATTGATCGAATATCCAGGAAGACCAGCTACAAGTTTACAAGTCTCATCACTTTTTGTGAACCCACTATTGATTGTTCTCCACGATCTTGTTATGTTCATAATAAAATCTTCAAGAGACGTTAATGTTGAAGACTATCCTAGACTATCTTCGGGACCTGTTGTAGAATCTGGCATGGATGAACAACCCATTCTTAGTGAAGGATTTAGAACCTATGTTCAAACTTCTGAAATTTTTAATCCTAGTTCAATCCCAGTCCGTTCTTTGTGGAGAACTCCCTTGGGGCACGATATTTTTGATAAATTGGGTATGAGTCCAAATCAACCTACATCGCCACACATACTTGTTACTTCTACTACTTATATAGTGCCTCCAAATCATTTTACTGGAACAACAAGTAATATTTCTATTGTTTCAGACTAGGTTCTGGTTAGTACACATATTGTTCTTCCTATCCAATTCACTAGCTCTACAATAGTACCGCAAGTTGCACCTTTTTTTGTCAGAAGTTCAGTAACAACTGAAGATTCTATTGGAACACCACTTTCGTCTAGACATAATCTTTCACTTCCACCTGGGTATAATTCTCTTAGTGATTTTATTTCTAATCCTGCCCAGGGTCCATCTGGAGGACCTAGTCTTTTTGTTTCACCTGGGTATAATGATCTTAATGGTTTTATTGCTAACTCTACCTAGGGTCTATCTAGAGGACCTAGTCTTCCTGTACCACCTGGAGGATCTAATCTTCCTGGACTAAGTAGCTCAAATCTGCTTGGAGGAACAAACCATCATGTTACTTCTGGTTTTCAACTTCCTGTTGGAGGATACTCATCCTGGGGGAAACCCCAAGTTGGGGGACACAATCCAATTTAAGGGAAATCTATGCATGGATCACAAACCCAACCTTGGAATTTTCCTTTTTAAGGAAATCAACAACTGCCTGGGGGGAAAGCTACTCCAGTGAATTCTTTTGTACCCTCTTTTCCCAGGAAGCCATTTCCAAGCACTGTAAACCCTACCTAGGCTCAATCCTTTCAATCCAATTCCCCTTTCCAAGGTGGCATGTTGAATCGACACGTTAATGTTGGTTACTTGCCTCAAAATCCTCCCCTCCTGGATTTTATTGGACCATCTAACTATAATCTATTTTTTCAAATGGATTATGGTACTACTCGTATACCTATGGGATTACCTCCCCAAATTTATCAGTTTCCTCAAGTTAATAGACAATTTCCATTTTTAGCTACTTTGGATTTACCGAATTTGTCTAGAATTTTGAATGATCCTATCTTACATTCTCCTTTTTAGTCGGTTATACTTGCCAAATTTTCGTCGGAAATTCCAAATTTTGATGATCAGCCAGGAGAATATCCAAACAATCATGTCATGACTTTTCATATTTGGTGTTCATCCAACTCATTGCTGGATGACTCCATACTATTACGTTTTTTCCAGCACACTCTTACGGGTTCAGCAGCCAAATGGTACATCAAATTGTCAAGAGGTTTCTTCAATGATTTCAATACCTTAGCCAAGGCTTTCCTAACACATTACCAACTGACGATACGGTATGAGACAGGAACGGAAATTTTAAGGTCATTAAAACAATCCTCTTCTACCCACATCTCAGATCATATTCATGAGTGGAGGAGGAGACGATGATTAATAAAATTTCCTATTCCTGATCAATTATTGGTTGAGTGGTTCACCAAATCACTCATCGGTCCTATAGCTTGTGAAGTTTCCATGGGGGGTGTCATCATTGAATAACATGCGATCATTCATGCCCAATATTTGGATTTTTTTATTCTCAAACAGACACATTGTATGATTTGATCCCTGACACTCCTCGCCCATCTACAAATCCAACCCCAACGCTTACGGTAGCATCTCATGTTGTTGACGGTGTGATTGGCACTTTTCATACAAAGACTTAGACAAAACAGGTCAATCATTCCAATCCCATACCTACTACTACCAATATACAAAATTCTACTCTTCCTGCTACCTCTCTCGATACAACATCTTAGGTACATATGATATAGTCTATGACTACCAGAAAATATCAAAATAAGAAGAAAGGGAAGGGTAAGAATAAGCAGGATAAAAGGAATAATCAACAATAAGATAAACCAAAAACTCAACATGTTGATGATAAAGAAAAGAGAAAGCCTTGTTATCCTTGTCTTATTTGTGGTGAGGACCATTACACGAAACATTGTCTGAGACGTGCAGATGTTACTTGATTCCTCCAGGGAACCGAGACTCCTCCTGTGCCTGTCATTTTATCACAACCTTTTCCCTCTCAACAGCAGGCCCAATTGGTTATTCATGACCGACCTTCTCCCTCTACCATATCTTATGTGCTTATGTGTACTACTTCCAAGAAATATGACGTTGCAGTCGCTACTCGAACCAAATATTATTCTCCTTCTAAAGAGAAGGTTGACGATCAACCTCCTACATCGTCTCTACCTCCCAATGGTCCTCTTCATCTCAAACGATCTAATCTTGATACAGTAATTCATATGCCTCCCAAAGGTGTCATTCATAAGTCATCATTCAACCCACATGCACGTGCAGCTCAAAACTACAGTATTGTAGAAGATATTGCATAGGCGCCATCTGCAATGTCGACCCTCCAATTCCTTCAAAGTTGTCCTACTCAACAGAAGGCATTGTTAAAGGATATTGGTGGAATCAATCCCACTGATACAAATTTGATAATATTTGACTTAGAATATCACATCCCAAGGCTCCCTCATCAGTTAGCTTTTCAAATACAAGTAATTGTGGAAACAAAGAATATTTGTCGAATAATTGTTGATGAAGAGGCTTCAACTTGCATAATTTTTGTCACTTGTTGGAAATCCATTGGCTCTCCTACCCTTACTGAGTCACATAACATGTTAAAATATTTTAATGGTATAGATCTAAACCTTATGGTGTACTTATTTCATTGTCTATTACGTTAGAAGGAAAATCAGTTATTGTTGAGGTCGAAGTGTTCGATGCACCTCTCGATTACAACCTCTTACTTGGTCGTAGATGGATTGACGCTATGCGAGAAGTTGTCTCTACTCTTTTCCATATGATATGTTTCCCTCACCAAGGTAAATTTGTTACAGTAGATCATCTCACATTTTTTAGTTCTGATTCACGGACTAGTAATGTTCCTTTCATAGAAAAAACACCTCTCGGTTACGAGAATGTCGGCGTGGGTATTTTGAAATATTCGTCGTTAATGGGAAATTTCCCCATTCCATCATCTAATGTTCCTCCTCTCGTCGCTTCTATCAATATGATTTCAACTGGTGTTGGAAAAACCCCTGATTCATATGACCCTTGGATAGTACCTAGCTTGGAAGAATGTCATCGTTATGGTGACCAAATACCACTAACTCTAGTCGAATTGGATTATCATGCTATTCAATCGGAATCTCCTTCTTCTCACTCTCCCTTTGATACGTCTCTTGATCCATTGAATACAATTTTTCAAACTGATGAAACGATCATGGCAGTTATGTCTGTGGAAGACACACCATGGGACACTGGACATCATCATTCTATCCTCTTCCTCGAACCTGAGACTATCGAGATTTATCGACGGATTTTGAATCCGTCAGCTGTCATTAATCTCCCTCTAGTTTCCAAACCAACACGTGATGTTTTGTATGAAATAAACTTGGGAAATATCTCACCAAATATACCTCTGGATATTTCGATCAAACCTAGAATTATGGAAAATGTTCACATAGGTGCCTTATGTTCTCCTGATGATATTTAAACTTACAAGGCCCTTGTCCAATAATTTTGTGATGTATTTGCTTGTAGTTACAAATAAATGCCTGGAATTGACCCAGATATTGTTATACATGAGATCAAGACATACCTTGACTCTTAGCCCATTTGATAATGACTTCGCCCAGTTCATCCATGGAAAGTCGTCGCAATCAAGATTGAAGTTGAAAAACTTCTTAAAGTTGGTTTTATCTACCCTGTAGCATTGATTTATTGGGTTTCCAATCTTGACCCGGTCATGAAGAAACAAGGAACGATCTGTGTGTGCGTTGATTATAGGGATATTAATAGGGATTTCCCTAAAGATAACTATCCAACCCCTTTCATCGACCATATCGTCGATGACTGCACCGGAAGAAAAATCTTCTCTCTGATGGACGATTTTTTCGGCTATAATCAGATAAATATTTTACCCGCAGATCAGCGCAAAACCACCTTTATTTGTCCTTTGGATACCTTAGTGTATCGTAAACTCCCTTTCGGTCTCAAAAACACTGCCGCGAATTTTCAAAGAGCTATGTCTTATGATTTTCATGATATCAAGCATATTATGCAACCGTATCTTGATGATTTACTGGCACATTCCATGCGTCATCAAGATCACTCGACACACTTACGAGCTATTTTCTTCTAGTGTCGGTATTACCGTATACAATTAAATGCGCATAAATGTTTTTTTTGTGTGGAATTAGGGACACTCTAGCCTTTATTGTTTCCATGCATGGGATCAGAGTTGATCCACTGAAAGTTGAAGCAATCATCAATTTTCCTCCTCCTTCTACCTTACGCCAACTCCAAATTTTGCAAGGGAAGGTGAACTTTCTTCGACAATTCATTCCTAATTATTTCGAACCGATGAAAGGTTTCACTTGACTTCTTAAGAAGGGTCATGATTTTGTGTGGGATGACACTGCTAACAAAGCATTTGATGCTTTGAAACTTGCATTAACCTACACACCACTATTATATCCCCCGGATTACAGTCGAGATTACTTCTTATATCTGGTTGCTTTGGATCACACAATCGCTATGGTTATGGTCCAAGAGGATGATTCGAAAGACAAACATGTCATTTACTATTTGATTTGGAGTCTTATGTCCACTGAAATCAAATACATGCATGTGGAGAAATTGGACTTGGTGGATGTTCAAGTTGTCCAGCGTTTTCGTCACTATATTTATTGCACAAGACCACGATTATTTCTGATTTCAACCCTATGAAACATATTCTTACAAGACAATTGCTAGGGGGAAAATACTCCAAATTGATTGTGATTCTCCAGAAGTTTGATTTGGAGTTTGAAAAATCCAAGTCAAAGAAATATTTGGTCTTTGTTGAGTTAATATGTGACCTTCCCTCCGCTGATACAGAAAATGTGGCAGAAGATTATTTTCTTGATGAATATCTCTTTCTGATCAGTTCAGACGATATATGGTATGGAGACATCATCATTTATCTCCAAACCCAAACTTTATGGCCCGATGTATCTCATGTGGATCTTCATCGTATTAGGTATCAAGCCTGCCAATATATTATTCTTGGTGATACCCTTTACCGTTGTGGTATTGACTTAGTGTTTCGACAATGTATGACCTATGATGAAGCCAAGAAAGTGCTAAATGACTGTCATTCTGAAGCATGTGGTGGTTATATGTCTATGTATGCCACTTACCAAAAGATCCTACGAGCTGGTTATTTATGGACTTCACTTTCAAGGATTGCATTCTCGCAATTCAGAAATTCCATGCTTGTCAAACCTCTATTAATAAGATTCAATCTCATCCCGCTCCTCTATATCATGTGGTTTTCATTGGTCCATTTTATAAATGGGGCATTGACTTCATGACATGTAACCCTCACTCGATCGGGGGGCATGGATACATCATTATAGATGTGGATTATTTCACTAAGTTGGTCGAGGCGATGCCTACATTCGATAACACCGGGAAAATTGCAGCGCTTTTCATATTCAATCATATTATCACTAGATTTGGTGTACCTCAAGCCATCGTCACTGACCATGGCATCCATTTTTGCAATTTTATGATGTCCAATCTAACTGATAAGTTGGGTTTACGGCATGAAAACTCAACCCCTTATTATCCGCGGGCCAATGGCCAAGTTGAAGCAATCAATAAAGTTTTGACCACTATGCTTCAACGGATGGTGGGGATTCATAAGTCAAGTTGCCATACAATGCGTTTTTCGGCATTATGGGCCTATCTGACGTTAGTTAAATCTGCTACGTGTTTAACGCCTTTCCAATTAGTGTATGGTATTGAAGTCGTCTTGTTGATTGAATGTGAAATTCCGTCTCTGAAGCTAGTCATCGAACTTCTCCCCAACACCACAGCCAAGGAAGAACATATGTTGTATTTACTGCAATTATGCAAGACTCGTCGTGATGTTGTGTTAGTAATAGAAACCTAGAAGAAATGTGTTAAGGCTCTATACGACAAACATGTTAAACCTCATGTTTTTTTTTTTTTTCTAAAGGCGATTTGGTTCTCCTTTATGACCAAGATCATGACTTGTTGGGGGCAGGTAAATTTGAGCCCATGTGGCATGGTCCTTATATCCTTAAACGAGTATTAGAGAAAGGGGCTTACCAACTGGTTTATTACGATGGAATTCCTTTGGATGAACCCAGAAATGGGATTTACCAAAATAAGTACTATGCTTAAAAATGTTCTACATGAGTGTTTTGTACTTTAATGTATCATATTCTAGTGTGTTTTTTGTCATTTCCATTTCTACCCTCAAACTGCTTACCTTGCCTTGTGTTTGGTTTCCATATGTCAACGTTCTCACTACCTTATATTGGCTTTGTTGATGGTGCTAGTCGCAATACTCAAAATCTCGTGTCTGCTGCATGGGAAATTTATGCACCTACGGACGAGTTGATAAGTCTACGTGGTATTTTCCTGGGTCATGCAACTAATAAGATCACGGAATATAGTGTGGTCATTGAATTATTGATGAATTCCATTTCACTTGGACTCTATCATCTGATTGTATGACTCGATTCTCAACTTGTGGTGCTGCAATTAACAAATATCTATTCCATCAGAAGTCCTACATTATTACGGGTATATTTGAGATTTCTCCTCTTGGAAAGGAGCTTTGATTACATTAAATATCAACACATTCCTAGATATATAAATACATTAATAGATGCTTTAGCCAATTATGTTTTAGATAGACATTTGCACAATTTATAAGTCCAAATCCAAACACATGAAGACAAGTGATTTGGTACAATTTTTTTGTATTATAACGCAAAAAGTTACAAAAAGTGTGTCCCGGGATCAAAATATCAAATCACATGGCTTCATATAAATATATGCATCATGGATGCTTCTCATGATAGAAAACTACTTCCCGTGCTATGTGACGGAGCAATCGACCAACAGATGTTAAAACGCCAACAATTTGGCATTGGTAACGTCGAGGCAGCTCATCTATTGTAATATCAGGGATGTCCGGATTCAATCGCTCAAGGTTATGCTCAATCTCCTCGAAATCCTTAGCTATTGCTCGATCTCGAACAGCCACTGCACCTGCCTCCTCACGTCTTTGGATCAGAGATGAACCCGAAGGTCTGATAGGTGCCACATCTGCATTTGAAATTATTTTATTAGTGTCGGATACATAATATAAAAATTTCATAATAAAAATTCTAAAAACAATATATAATTAAAAAGTCTTTTTTACCAATATCTCCCCAATGCGCACCTTTCTACTTCTCCTTTATATTGACCAACTTGCTCCTTTATCTTAGAGGTTTGACATGCCCAAAGAGAATGAATATGTTGTGTCTGGATTTGGTTGATGAGCCTCTATGCTAAGTAACTAGAGAAATCTCTTCTCTCCAAGCAACTAGAAATCTCTTGGGCAAGAAATTAAGTGTTATTTCTATGGGACGGTGAGAGAGCGGTTATCTTATCTAGGGAGTTGGGATGGTAAGATTCTAATCATATGCCATGTTGATGGAGAAATTATAAGGCAGTTATCTAGGGAGATAGGAATTTGGTCCCATCATAGGCATAATCCTCAATCATAATGACCTGATCTCTCAGCCATTGGAAGAAGGTAGGCCCATATGTGACAGTTGGAACGCCACCTTTGCGTGCCATCAAATCAACCCACCTCCTCATCCGAGGATCCTGTGGAGTAGGAACACCCCAATCCACATTCTGAAGACGCAAAAGTGGGACCCTTTCAAGGAAAAAGGACACCAAAATTGATCCATACCCAAACTATTTTAACCAACCAGTCCTGCACTTTGTTAACTGTTTTTTCATGTTCTTAAGGAGGCCCTCACACCAATTGAATACACGATGTTCCATGCACTCAATGGCATACTAAAATTGGTTCTGTAAAGCCAAGTGTGGAGTTGCACTCTCTGCAACATGGGTAATGGTAAAGAGTATTGTCCTCAGAGATAAATCGAGGATGTTCTTAATGGGAATCTTCCCACTAAATTTCTCTATGTCAGTCGAGCAGTATTGCGCAACATAGTGGTCCATTGGTTTGTATCTTCCCCTGCATCCAGATAATGATACTCAGGACCCACGGTGAGAAAAACTGGTCAAAAAATAGATGTCTTCAATATCCAAAGTGAGAGTATGCACCCCAACATCGAAAACTTGCTCATTTACATCCCACATTCGTACCAAGTGCTCTAATAAAAAGTGAGCCCTCATGCCCTGCAATTTGAAGAATTTGAGAAACTCGCACTCTCGGAGTGCCATAACCGTGTTGGGTTCATTCCCTACAATGAAATATTCCTCTTCGTGTTCCCTCTCCCTCCATTCCAGCATTCTAAATAGTGTAAAATCTTCCAAAGGACAATTAATCATGAGTTGGTTTCTTAAAAATACAAAATTGACGGCTTCCCTAGTTCATTTTTTATTTTTACATTTTGAGTTGCATTCGACACAGCCTGAGGGTTGAATACAGTGCGACATTGTCGTACTTCATTCCATTAACCTCTACATTGATCAATATCAACGCAGTTCCTAATAGAGGGGGCTAGCAACGATTTGAGGGTGCATTTCCCCTTTTAGAAATTGCCCATACAACCAACAAACCACCATAAAATTGAACAAATTTGCTATGAAAAGAGAGAGGAGAGGGAAAGCATCAACCTCACAGAGTCGGATCAAAGAATAGTCTACAAATCACGCCGCAATTGTTGTTTGAAAATTAGGTAAAAACGAGGGTTTTAAAACTATTTTTGGTGAATTACATTGAAATGGTAAAAATGATTTAGATTTTAACCTATTTAAACATATTTTTACCACTTTTTGACCAATATCAAGTTTTTTTCACCTATTTAAATCAATTTTGACCCTAATGAATGTTTCAAAGTGTATGTGCTACAGGATACATGTTGGGAAACTGGATATTTTGGCATGGATCAAACATTTCGGCCATCTGCAGTCCTCAAACTCTTACTATGCCGACCTTTCCTGAGTCAGTCTTGAATCTCTTTATGCTCTGGTTTACCTCAAATATGTTACATGTTTCATGTAATTGATGGGGGATACATTAAGGCCCTACTATGATGAGTCTTTTCCTATCGACTTCAATTCATTATCCAGGAATTAGACTTAGAAACTAATTATTACCTTGGAGCCTGCATGCCTCAATGGTGGGTTTCCTCATTTTCGACAATGGGTTTACATCATTGGCCCCTGATCGGAAGATTCCATTGAGTGTTTGAATTCATCTCATTAATTCAAATTCATTGTATTGTACTAGAGCACCTTGGGATTCATTGACATTAATGATGATTCCCCTCTCACTTGTTAACGGTATTCATTAATGACTGGTAATCAAGTGGCTTCTAACATGTTCAACTTCAACATATGTAATCGCATGGATAGATTCGTACTTCGAGACGATGGAAATGAAGACCCCGGATACTGTCACATGGACCCAGATTGTGATGGAGTATTCATGAGTCTGTACTGACACATAGATCCACTATGTAGTCTTGTGGCTATATTCAAATGTGATTCTTTATAGCATAGATCCACAGTGTATTTCGCGTGGCTATGTTGAATCATAATGACATGGATCCACAGTGTATGACTGGTGGCCATGATTCACTTGACACTTATGCTTAGGGTCACTTGTATTCTAAGTATGGGAATGCCTACCTTAGTAATGGTACATTATTATGTCGATGCTTGTTTGTTGACAGGTTTCCGACCGATGTGCTCCTTGATCTCGATGCACATACTCTACAAATTATTTCAGCTGTCATTATTTTCCAACTTCATACTTTGGGGGGAATTTTGTTACACATTATTTTCATCACCCTCATGACCACTGATAGTATGTGTATTTCCTATTAGAAGAAATATCATTTTCTCTATTCCCTAAAAGATGTTGAAGAAATAAAACTTTCCCAGAGAAATGGAATCGTCTTTTCCTTATTGCAAAACTTTGTAAATAAGGATCGTCGCACCTTTCTCAGTGTTAAGGGTGAAACAATTTAGAATCGACGCAGTTTGCACCACAGTGGTCTACGACATTGTCGCATTTTTCTCGGTGTTAAGGGTGCGATGATATTTGTACAAAGGAAAAATGAGAAATTTCTCGAAGGTTCTAGAACAGAATCTTCAAAAGGATGAGGTGGCCTCTAATCGATTTGGATCTCGCCCGCTTTTTTTATTTATTGGGATCATCCTAATCCCTTCATCCCTTCCCCTTCACTCTATATAAGGAGGGGTCTCTCATGAGAAGAGTTAGTCTAGTTTATATGTGAAGAATTATGTTGAAGATTGTGCTTGTGATAGCTTTGCTTTAGCTTTCCAAGTCAGGTTGTGTGTAGTCTTCATCAAAAGAATTGGAGCAATAAGTGTGTGTGTTGAGGCAAAGGGCCATCAGAAGGGACTTTGCAACATCAAGGCACAGGTTGTATTCTCCACTTCCATCAATATAATACAGTAATACACTTCTTTCCTATAAAAGTGTCTCCATTTTTATTGCATCCTTGATATTATGCATAGGTTCCATTAGAATATATATATATATATATATATATATATATATATATATATATATATATATCGTTTCTCTCTTTTTGTTGGTTTATGTTTCTCAACAGGTTTAACATCCCACAATCCTTGAGATGGAGCAAGGACGACACTAGCAAGGATCAAACAACGTTTAAATGGTATGTTGTTTATCCCTCATTAAGCTAGTATACATTACAATGGAAACCTAAGGAAAAGTTTGTATTATGTCATGTTTTGTCTAATTTCTTGTTGAATTTAGGGAGATTAGTTCCTGTCATCACTTACCAATTGTCCAGTAACACAGGGGTAGATAAAGTGTTGCTAAAAGAAGTGAAAAGAACTATGAAGTGACCAACATCCAGAATACAGTAGGAGGAAGTGGCACCAGAAGAGGCAGAGGTAAGTATGTGATCGCCAATTACAAATGTGGAATAGAAGGTCACAAGGCATCATAATGTCCAGAGAAGCATAATACATGGAGGAGAAATGGGGCCCGAATACAAGTTACCCAAGTATATGAGAAAGCGGTTGTTGGAAACAATGTGGAAGTACTTCAACATGAGCAGGGAGAAAACTTGATGTTTAGAAAAGTGTTACTTAAGCCTGAAATAAAGACAACAGAAGAACTTGAACAGAGAAAGAGAGTTTTCAAAACTAAGTGAAAAATTCAGGATAAGTGTTTTCATCTAGTCATATATGGTGGGAGTACATAAAATTTAGTATCCATAGAGGTAATGGAGAAGTTAAAATTAAAAAGTATTCCACATACAAATCTATATTGGGTCTCATGGTTGAAAATAGGACAACAAGTGACCATGACTGAGAAATGCTTGTTAAGTTTTTAGATTGGAAAGTTTAGTGAGCAAGTATTGTGTAATATAGTAGAGATGGATGCTTGTCACGTACTACTTAGAAGACCATGGTTGTTTGAAATTAAATTTTTCCATGCTGGAAGGAAGAATACTTATGAATTTTTAAGGGATAGATAGTGGTACAGACTAAAGCCAATGGTGGACACTGAGTTAAGTAGTAGTGATGGAAAAGTAAATGACAGTAGAAAAGGTTGTAGAATCAGTCGCATTATGATGTGTTCAGATAAAGAATTTCTGAGAGAGTAGAAAAATACCCATTTTTGTTTGGCCTTAATGCCAAGACAAGTTCCAAATAGTGGAAAAATGAGCTATGTACCATCTAAAATTCAAACTTTGTTAAATGAATTTAAAGAGATTATTGGAGATGATATACTGGCAGGTTTACCTCCCTTGAGGAGTATATCACATCAAATTGATTTGATACCAGGATCAAGACTACCGAATAAATATCCTTATCGGATGACTCCAGCAGAGAGTGAGGAAGTGAATAGGCAGGTGCAAGAGTTTCTTGACAGAGGATTGATCCAAGAGAATTTGAGTCTTTGTGTTGCACCTATAGTATTAACACCAAATAAAGGGGGTGAATAGAGAATGTGTATTGATTCACGAGCTATCAACAAGATTACTATTAATTACAAGTTTCCCTTACCAAGGATGGATGACCTCATGGATTGTTTGAGTGGATCCAAGTACTTTTCAAAGATCTATTTGAAGAGTGGGTATCATCGGATTTGGATAAGGGAAGGTGACTAATAGAAGACATCATTCAAGAGAAAGGATGGAATTTTTGAGTGGCTAGTCATGTTGTTTGGGTTAACCAATTCCCCTAGCACATTCATGAGAGTTTATATGAATGAAGTCTTGAAACCATTTTTGGGAAAGTTTGTTATCATGTACCTGGATGAAATTTTGATTTTCATTAAAACCAAAGAAGTATACCCGGAGCATGTGAGAAAGGTGTTACAGCAATTGAGAGAAGCTAAATTGTTGAAAAATTTTGAAGAAATGTGCATTTCTAAAGGAGGAATTAGTATACTTGGGATTTGTGATTTCCAATGAAGGCTTGAAGATGGATTATGAAAAGGTAAAGGATATTTTGGAGTGACCAACACCTTAGTGTACATTTTATGTAATAAGTTTCCATGGTTTGGTGAGTTTCTACAGCAAATTTATCTTAAACAATGAGATTTGTGCACCACATATCGAATGCATGAAAAAGGGAATTTTCAAGTGGGCAGCAACAGCCATGAATTCCACTCTGTCTGTAAGAATTTTTCAGTCATTTGTTATTAATGAAATGAAGTCTTATTTCTGCTGCATCTCTGCGTTTATGTGTATTTGTGTATTTCATTGTGTTCCTACATAAATCGGGATCAGTGGTATCAGAGCGGTCTGCTCATTCTCGATCTTTCTTTGTGTGTCCCCAACGAGGTCGGGGTATAAGGAGTTGGGGCTCGATCTAGTTGAACCTTTGCAAGATCAGTCTCGCAAACCCTGACGACCGCCCATGGGGGAAGAAAAGAAAGATGAGGGAGCAGGAGATCCTATCAAAATGTTGCTCAAGGAGGCCCTCGAGAAACAAAGGAACGCGATGATGGACAAATTTTCCCAGATTCTTCAATGGATTCCCACTAGCGGCACATCGACATCCAACAACCACTCTGGAGGCGCCACTCCTTTAAAGGTACAAGTAAACTTTGACATTCCCATATTTGAGGGCCAAATAGATGCAGATGTTGTAGATAGATGGTTGAATCTGTTAGAAGGATATTTCTCGGTTCATGAATTTTCCGACCGAGAAAGGATTTTTTTGCACTCCTCAAAGCCACCCCCCATGTCAAAGACTAGTGGGAAACCTACTCGGAGCAACAGGGAGAGGGGGAACCCTCTCTGTTTTTGGCCACACCCACTTGGAATTATTTCTGAGATGCCATCAAGGAGCAATATTATCCCGTGGGGAGCTATGAGGACAAATACATACAATGGACTACGCTGTAGCAGCAAAGGGACCAAGATGTGCATGAGATGACGAATTTGTTTCATACCCTATGCACAAAGTTGGGTATCAAAGATTCAGAGAAACATTTGGTGTTAAAGTACCGCAGTTGTCTGCATAGATACATTCAAGAGGAAATGGAGTTCCTTGACATCTCCTCACTTGGTGTGGCGTACCGATATGCTGCCAAGATTGAGCAGAAGTTCAAACAAAAAAAGCGAGACTTTGGGTCTGTGAAATAGAAGCAAGGGAAAGGTACCACCAAACCACAGAAAAAAGGACCAAGCCAAGGCGGAGCGGCCCAGGATAACCCGCCAAAGCCACAAGCAAAGAACAACACCACGAAGCTAAAAAAGGACACAGGGAAGTGGTGTGAGTTCCATAAGAGCTCCACTCACAACACAAGTGAGTGTCGGTCCAAACAGTCACTGGTAGCCGAGTTGAAGGCTTCTTAATCAGATGCGTGCTTCGACTCTGAATCAGAACCCGACAAGGGGAATGACAGGGGGAAGTAGATTATCAATGCAGAGCCCAACGCCATCGTTGCCACCACGAAGATCCAGAAGGAGGAACCAGAAGATCCAGAGGAGGCAGAGCGTCTCTTCCATTCCAAGATGTGGGTAAAGAGTTCCCCGTTGCAATTCATTGTTGACAGCGGGAGCCAAAAGAACCTCATATCGGTAGAGGTCGTGAAGCGGCTGGGCTTGCCGACCACAGCACACCCACAACCATACACCATCGGGTGGTTGCACCAAGGACGGGACCTCCACGTCAGCCAACAATGTTGCCTTCCCTACAGCATCAAGCCCTTCACAGATGAGGTATTATGTGACATTGCTCCTCTTGATGTTTCTGATGTATTATTAGGCCAACCATACTTGTGGAAGTGACATGTTGTGTATGAGTCCAGGCCTCGTGCTGTTATTATCACCTTGGGCAATAAGTTGTACATGATACCGGAGATAGCACCGCCTACCACCATCTCTTTGGTTACTGCAAAACAATGTAGTAAGCTCATTTCCAAAACTAGGAAATTGGTTTTTTGATGATCCGCCCTGAGGGAAAGAGGAAGACTATGGCCATGAACTCCAAACAGGGCCCCGCTGCAGGAAAAAAATAGATGGATAGGGTCGTGGAGGAGTACGAGGACATCTTCAACTCCCCTACAAGGGTGCCTCTACACTGCCAGGTCAAGCACCCCATCAATCTGACCCCAGGTGCGTCGCTGCCCAATGGACCCATCTATTGGCACTCTGTTCTGGAGAATGATGAAATCAAGAGGCAGCTTCAGGAGTTGTTGCAGAAAGGTCACATCCAGCTGAGTTCATCACCCTGTGGGAGCCCGATCGTGTTGGTGCAGAAGAAGGATGGGACTTGGAGACTTTGCATTGACTATCGGGCACTGAACAAGATCACTATTCGGAATAGGTACCTGATCCCATGGATTGATGACCTTCTGGAGCAACTCAAGGGGAAAAAATATTTCAGCAAGATCGACTTGAAGTCAGGGTATCACTAGGTACCAATCAAACCCTCTGATGTGTGGAAGACTTCCTTCAAATCCAAGGAGGGCCTTTTCGAATGGTTGGTCATGCCATTCAGGTTGACGAATGCCCCTGCAACCTTCATGAGGCTAATGGAGGACATCCTACGGCCATTCACCAACTCATTTGTAGTGGTGTACTTAGATGACATTCTGATCTTCAGCCAAACATGGGAAGAGCACCTCCACCACATCTGACAGGTCCTCCAAACACTGCGAC
>JASDQU011311159.1:4033-14856 GCA_032191745.1 Picea mariana | reverse complement strand
GCTTATATCACATAGATACAATACCCTTCCACTCTACTAGATGCCTAGATGTCTATTTATACATTTACAAAAGTGGTCCTAAGCGTGGGTGAACCCATGGGCCGACATCCCTTTCCCATTACATATTCCCAAAACCCTAAAAGGGACCCAAAAGTGGGCCGAGATTCTGCATTCTCCGCTTTGTCTGGAGCTCCATCTTCGACAGGCTGTCGAATTCCTAAAAATGGTCAAATATGACCAAGTGTTCCCAAAACTTGGTCAAGGGCCAGCATGAATTGTTACCAAGGATTGTTAATGTACTTCATCTTTCCATGTGCATTGCTTGTCTTAGTTTCATCATGATATCAATCCTTATCTTGTTATTCTTTCATATGTATTATTTATCTTTGAACATCTTATTTCTAAGAAAAAGATATGCAAGATTGTACAAAAACTATGTAAACATGGTATGTACAAGAACTATGAAGAATATTGTTACCTTGTCTTAGAATAAGAAGTCTATTTTATCCTACTTTCTCTTCTTTGAGGTTTTCCTTTCTTCTGCAACTGATGCTTCATGTGTTTCCTTCCTTTTCTTTAGCTCGGGACAATGATTCTTGTAGTGACCATATTTTCGATAGTTGAAGCATTGTATTTTTGACATATCTTTCTTTTGATTTGGCTTCTTCCTTGAGCCTCCTTTTATTCTTGAAATTCTTGAACCTTGTTGTGAAGGCTTGATCATCATATTTCTTTTGGGGTTTTTATTTTTCACTAATCCTTGTTTCTTCTTGTGCACAACAAGTCCAAAGTTTTTCAAATGTAGGATACTCCTTCCTTGTGTTCATGCTTGTGGCAAATGCATCCCATGTCTTGGGAAGACCATTGAGTACTATATTTACTAGTTCCTTCTCTGAAATGATCTCTTCAATATCTTGTAGTTGTTCTCTTAATTGGGATATCCTCACAAAGTATGATGTTATGCTATCATCATCATTCATTTTCATGTCACAAAGCTCATTCTTTAGACTCATTACCTGTTCAATGTTTCTGACTGAGAAGAGGTTTGTTAGGGAATCATAAATCTTCTTAGATGAGTCAATATGGGAGATGTAGGGTATCAGGTGGTGTTTTATAGAGTCCACTATGATACTCATGGAATTGATGTCACTGTCTTTGAACTTCTCCAAAACTGCAATGTTCTGAGGTTCCTTCTCTTTCCCTTCTTCGAACTGTGGTTCCATGATATTTCCTTTCACGATGTCCAACACCTTATTCTTGGAAAGGATGAGGTCAATCCTTGTCTTCCACACTCTGAAGTTATAATCCCCTTCTAACTTGTTTTCTGACTTCATAGAGTAAGTCATAACTGCTTTGATTTGGTCAACCCTTGATTTTGACCAAAAAATCAAACTTGATGTCTTAGCTTGCTGAGAATACCAGGAGATGCGCTAGACTAGGGCGCACTAGGATATCCAAAAATTAGGTCAATCTCTTCACTTAAGGTGCCTCAACAAGAGGGTTAGGGTTTCGTTGCTTCATCAAAAACTGGCTGCAACTGCAACTGTAACTGAGCAAATCCTCCCAAGCTATCTTCCAGTGGTTAGACTATCTGAAGATAGTGTGGGACCATCACATGTTAGAATATAATGGATGTGCTCATTTAAACTTTCAAAATATAGCAATATTTTCACCCAACCATAGGCCGAAGCCATCCCTGAGTGATGCAGGAGCATCCCTCACGACAAGCAAAACCAACGTGGAAGCAGAAGACAGCTGGAAGACGTCCAGCGCAAGTTTTTGATTTTCCCTTGAAGTTGATGCGAAAACATAAATGAGATCATTTAATTTAGGTGCCTTGGTAAAATGTAATCAGACCTCGAGCCATACTCTCTCTTCTGAGATAGCTTGGAAAAATGTGATCAGACCTCGAGCCATACGCTCTCGTCTGAGATAGACAGAGGCATTTATAGTAGTAGATGCAGGTAGATAGAATTGAATTCCTAGATTAGACAGTTTTAGAGTGCAGGAGGGAAAACAGATATAGACACCCTCATTGTATCGTTGTAACATTAACAGGAGAAAGAGGAATCTAGAGCATAGGAGAATAGCAGAGGGTTGTAGAAGACATCCATGTATAGATCTTGAATTAATAGAAGAAGTTGATTAAGATTCATGGCTATTGTGTTATTCTCTGTGTACATGTGTTGAACTCTCTGCTTATGAATATTACTTCCTGTTATGCATTTGTTATTATGTTGTGTGTATGATTTCATGTGGTAAGACTAAAATCTGAGAGGAAGTGAGGTGAGTTACAATTGTTTCTCTTTTGAGCGAGGATTCCTGCAAAGAGTGTAGTTGAAGTTGTCCACAAGGAGTGCGTTGACAGAAGGCTCAAGGAGATAAACTCTTGTTCTCAAGGAACTTAGAAGTGAAAGTGGGTTGTTAAAGCCGTGCAAGGAGTGCGCAGGCTAAGGAGAGTCTCAATCATGAAACTGAGCAG
The DNA here is from genome assembly GCA_032191745.1 of Picea mariana. Lineage (NCBI taxonomy): Eukaryota > Viridiplantae > Streptophyta > Pinopsida > Pinales > Pinaceae > Picea > Picea mariana. Next base: position 12,374 of record JASDQU011311159.1, on the reverse strand, counting down.
AAGTATTGAAGGACTGCTGCTACGGGCACACGTAGAGTCAAAGGAGGCTCGAACAGTTGAAGTGTTCGCAGGTTTTCCGCAAGGAGTGCGTGCAGAGAACCTCGTTGAGGTTGAAGTTGTGGAAAGCTCAGGAAGGGTAGGCCTCTGATTCGCCGAAGATTAGTGTAGATAAGTGCGACTGAAGTTGCAAGAAACATTGCAGGTTGGCGAAGTGACGAAGGAGTCTCATGGAAAGACACTTTGTTCATCTCGTGGATTACCCAAGGAAGAACGGATGGTCGAAATCCTCTGAGGAGATTTCACGAAGTGCCGAGGATCGTCAGATCTTGCAGAGGTGCAAGGAGGTTACGGCGGAAAGGTCCGAAGGATTTGAAGCTCAGGAGGGACAGAGCTGTCGATTTCGAGTCACAGGAGCCATCAGATCTACATGTGGTATCGTGTATCAGGGACTCGCGAGTTGAAGCCCCAAATGTTGTGCAACAAGAACAACGATATCGCGAGACGCGATATCCCTACAAGATCAGAGCCATTCGTTGTGAAGGACGCGTGTCAGGAGATTTTCCCATCTCAGAAACTCGGACATTGGAGGACCGAAAGGGAAGTCCTTCAGCTTCGTGAGTGGTGAAGTGGCGAGAAGTTTAAGAGCCGTCCATTTGAGAAGGACAGGTGGTAGATATCGAGAGATCTCACGAACTCAAGAGTTCACCGAGTGAAAGCCCAAGTATGGGGTATTCCAAGTCACGAGGTGGCGAAGTGGCGAGAAGGTTAAGAGACATCCATCTGAGAAGGACAGGTGGCAGAGATCGAGAGATCTCGCGAACTCGGGAGTTCACCGAGTGAAAGCCCAAGTATTGGGTATTCTAAGTCACGAGGTGGCGAAGTGGCGAGAAGGCTAGGAGCCGTCCATATGAGGAGGACAGGTGGCAGAGATCGAAAGATCTCACAAACTCGGGGGTTCGCAGGATTAGAGCCTAAATATTGGGTACTCCAAGTCGCGAGGACGCGAGGCGCGAGAAGGAGGATAACCGTTGGATCCGGATCGTAGGAGGACCGTTGGATCTGCACGTGGGATCGTGTATCGGAGTCTCACGAGATAAGACCCGAGAATTTGGTCACGGGGATCGTGAGGTTGCGAGAAGTGATATCCCGATAGCTGGAGGACTTTGTGGGCCATAGCGAAGCTGGCGAGTGGAATATAGGTGGCACGAAGACCTCGAGATCTCGCCGCGAGAAGTCCCGAAGTATTGGTGTTAGGATTCGCGAGTCGCGAAGTGCCGAGAGATGAGGTTCGTGTGGACGCGTGGCAGAGCATAAGGTGGGACCCACATGGTCGATGGGTGGACACATGTTGCTTGGAGATAGAAGTCAACATTCTGTTGAATTCTTGCATCTCGGGGGTTCGCGAAATAGAAGGGTGAAAACTCGACGGTTCAACCGACAAGGTTGCGAGGTTGCGAGAGGCGCTAACATTTAAAGCCTAGCCCACAGTTTCATGCGGTGAGGGTACTAACAAAGAAAGGAGCTATACCCGTATCACTATTTCGAGTATCGCAAGATTGGAAAGGAAGAGTCGGAGGCTTTGATTCACGAACTCGCGAGATAGAGAGATTTAGCCGATCTCCCGATAGCAAAGGGGAGACCTCGGGGAGAGATTGTTGTGGGTGTAGATTTCCCGACAGGGAAATAGAAGAACCTTGGATTTCTTCGGGCCAAGAGGAAGAATATCCCGTGAGAGCAGACGTGCCTGGGTGGCGCGCTCTGCGTCAAGTGGTATCAGAGAATAGAAAAGCTTCTTTGCTTTCTGTAGCAGAGGACAAGGAGAATTCACCATGCCGCCAAGGAGAAGGGGTAGACAATCACCCGATCTAGAGGAGGAAAGGGAATTGTCCAGAGAAAGAGGTAGGCAAGGGCAGAATCCAGACATGGAGAGAGAAGTGCGAAATCTTCGTGCCAGAATGGAGGACATGGAGACATCACGGAGGCGCAAAGCTGATGTAGGAGATATCAATGAATCCGAAGATGAAGAGGATACTGGACACGGGGGAGGAGAAGAAATCCCAGCGGAAGATGCAACGAGTGAACGCTTACTAAAAGCTGTTGCAAGAATGAGTACAAAGGTAAAGATGGACATTCCAGTTTATGAGGGAAATCTGGATGCGGAAGAGCTGCTAGATTGGATTAGAGCTCTTGACACTTACTTTGATTATGAAGATATCGAAGAAGATAAGAAGGTCAGACATGCCGTCACAAGATTAAAAGGACATGCAGCCTTGTGGTGGGATGAACTGCAAGCTGATAGGCATTGCCAAAGAAAGCAGAAAATTAAGAGTTGGGACAGGATGATTGCAAAGATGAAGGCAAAATTCATTCCCAGGGATTATCAAATTTCTCTGTTCAGGAGGATGCAGAACCTGAGACAGAAGCTGATGACAGTGAAAGAATATACTGAGGAATTTTACAGGTTGAATATCAGAGCAGGTCATCGCGAAAGCAATGACGAAAAGGTGGCCAGATATATGAATGGCCCGAGGTATGAAATTCAGGATGAAATTAATGTGGCAACTATCCGAACGGTGGAGGATGCTTATCAAATGGCTTTGAAAGCTGAAGAGAAGCTGAGCCGTAAGCAAGGTCAGCAAGGCCGAGGCAGGAGTCAGCCCAAAGGCAAATCGGTTGCCCAAGATAAATACCAGAAGCCCAAGGATGACTGGAAGAAACCTCAGACTCAAATAGAGAGAGGTGGAAGTTCGCAGCGAGGGAGATATGATGAGCAAAGAGAACAACATGCTGAGTAGAGAGGAGGATATGCTGATAATAATAGGTTTTCTCGTACCAGAGGTAGAGGAAGAGGAAGAGGTGGAGTAATCACATGCTTCACATGTGGAAAAAATGGACACAAGTCATTCGAGTGTCCATAGAAAAAGAAAGAAACTGGAGAGACTCACATCACTGAGGCACAGAGGTGAGATGTTGAGGTAGAGTACACTGAAGGTGGAAGATCGCTGGTGATGCAGAAGGTCCTTTTGACGCCAGAAAAAGAGATGGAGAATTCAGCGCAACGGAACAGTCTTTTTAGGACTACTTGCAAGACCAAGGATAGAGTGTGCAAGGTCATCGTGGACAGTGGAAGCACCGATAATCTCATTTCAACCGAGATGGTAGAAAAGCTGGAGCTGGAGACAACTGATCATCCGAGTCCATACAAAGCTTCATGGCTACAGAAGGGACATCAGGTAAATTTCACTAAACAATGCTTAGTTGACATTAAGATAGGAGGATATAATGATAAAATTTTATGTGATGTTATTCCTATGGATGTCTGTCATTTATTGCTGGGTAGACCATGGCAATATGATAGAAATGTAATTCATGATGGGAGGATGAATACATATACCCTGGAGAGGAATGGGAAAACTCATATGTTGCATCCAATTGAAGATAAAGAGGTGAAGTCGGAGGTAAGCAACATAGTACTTCTCATGAGTGGGAAGGAACTTCTTACAGAATTTAAGAAGAAGGAGGATCCACAGTTCTTTGTGGTTAGAAAACCGAGAATTGTTCTGACTAGTACAAGAGTGGATGATTTTCTAGAAGAAGTTTAGGAACTGTTGGAAGAGTTCACTGATATTGTAGTGGACGAATTACCTCGTTTGTTACCACCAATAAGGAGCGTGAGTCACCATATAGACCTCATACCAGGAACTAATTTGCCAATCAAAGCCACGTACAGGTTGACGCTGCAAGAGAATGAAGAAGTTAAAAGACAGGTCCAGGAGTTGTTGGACAAAGGCTTGGTTAGGGAAAGCTTGAGCCCTTGTGCTGTTCCAACAGTACTCAGTCCGAAGAAAGATGGAGGCTGGAGGATGTGCACTGATTCGAGAGACATTAATAAGATAACTGTCAGGTATAGATTCCCATTGCCGAGAATGGATGATTTGATGGACTGCTTAAGTGGAGATTTTTTTTTTCAAAGATAGATTTGAAGAGTGGATATCATCAGATTCTTATGAGAGAAGGTGATGAATGGAAAACAACATTCAAAACAAATGAAGGTTTTTATGAATGGCTTGTCATGCCATTTGGATTGACAAATGCACCAAGTACCTTTATGAGGTTGATGAATGAAGTCCTGAAGGAGTTCATTGGGAAATTTGTCATCGTGTATCTGGATGACATATTGGTTTTCAACAAGACAAAGGCTGAACACTTGAAGCATTTGGCTATTGTGATGAAGAAGCTACAGCAGGAGAAGCTGTTGATTAACATGAAGAAGTCCTCATTCATGAAGACATAACTCATTTATTTGGGTTTTGTTATTTTAGCAAATGAGTTGAGGATGGATCCAGATAAGGTGGAGGTAATTAAGAATTGGCCATCACTAAGGAACATATTTGAGGTGAGGAGTTTTCATGGACTAGCTAGTTTCTACTGAAAATTCATCAGAAATTTCAGTGGGATTAGTGCAGCAATGATGGATACAGTGAAGAAAAGACATAAATCTTTTCACTGGATGGAAGAGGCTGAGAAGAGTTTCAATTTGTTGAAACGAAAGATTACAGAACAACCAATTCTGGTGTTGCCAGATTTTCAGAAAACATTTCAGGTAAAATGTGATGCAAGCGGATTTGCCATAGGAGCGGTCTTGAGCCAGGAAGAAAGGCCGATTGCATATTTCAGCGAGAAGATGAATGAGGCAAAAGAGAAATATTCCACATATGATAAGGAATTCTATGCCATCATACAGGCATTTAAGAAATGGAGACACTATTTGATTCCAAAGGAATTCTTTTTATATAGTGATAACCATGCATTACAATTTGTGACCTAGCAGGAAAAGCTGAATCAGAGACATGTTAAATGGGTAGAATACATGTAGAATTTTACATTTGTAATTAAACATATTTCGGGTACTGCTAACAAAGTTGTTGATGCTTTGAGTAGGAAGTGTTTGCTGTTGCAGGAGTTCAAAGTCCAGACGTTAGGCTTTGATGATCTTAAGGACATGTATGCAGATGATTCAGACTTTAAGGAGGCTTATGAAGCAGCTGAGAATCCAGTTCTCAGAGACAGAAGTCAGTGGATAGAGTATGTGATCCAGGACAGATTACTGTTCAAAGGTAATCAACTGTGTATTCCGAATTGCTTCATGAGGGAGAACTTGTTGAAAGAGAAGCACAGTGGTGGATTAGCAGGACACTTTGACCATGATAAGACATTTGCAAAACTGAGCGGGTCATACTTTTGGCCAGGGATGCGGTCAGAGGTCCAGAGGTTTGTAGACAGATGCAGGATTTGCCAGCATTCAAAAGGAAGAAAGCAGAATGCAGGATTTTATCATCCATTGCCCATACCAGACAAGCCATGGGATGAAATTAGCATGGATTTTGTATTGGGATTACCAAGGACCCAAAGAGGTGTTGATTCAATCTTTGTGGTAGTTGATAGGTTTTCTAAGATGACACACTTCATTCCATGCCAGAAAACCAGTGATGCGACTCACATCGCAAATTTGTTCTTCAAGGAGATTGTTCAACTTCATGTATTGCCGAAAAGCATAGTTTCAGACAGAGACACAAAATTCATAGGGCATTTCTGGAGAACATTATGGAAGAAGCTAGGAACTAATTTTATGTTTATTTATTCTTATCATCCTCAGACAGATGGACAAACAGAAGTGGTCAACATAAGTCTGGGAGACTTGCTGAGGATCTTGGTGACAGAGCACCATAACAGTTGGGATAGCATATTACCGCAAGAAAAGTTTTCTTACAATGATTCAGTGAATAGGAGCACAGGAAAAAGTCCATTCCAGATTGTATATGGAAGGCAGCCAAGAGGGGTTTCTGAACTAAGGGATTCAGAACAGACTGATACTAGCAGTGCTAGTGCAGGAGAATTCGCTGAAGCGATGAAGGGACTTCACAGCCAGGTGAAGGAGCGACTATTGAAGTCAAGCCAGAAGTACAAACGCAGAGCAGATCAGCATCAGAGACAACTTCAGTTTGAAGTTGGTGATCTAGTTCTGGCGCATTTGAGGAAAGAAAGGTTCCCGAGGGGAACATATAATAAATTAAAAATGAAGAAAATTGGGCCATGCAAGGTCTTGAAGAAGATGGGAGAGAATGCTTATGAGATCGAGTTACCAGAGGGCATTGGAATATCTCCGATATTTAATGTTTCGGATTTATATCCATATAAAGCTGATGAAGCAGGAGCAGAAAGTGATGATCAACCAGAGGTCCAGTGGCAGAAGTAGATGCCAGTTGCAGAGAAGCCACAGATGGAACAGATACTGAATAAACAAGTGGGTAAGAAAACCAGAAGGAAAGAATATTTCAAATATTTGGTCAAGTGGAAGGGTCATCTAGTTGAAGATGCCAGCTGGGATACTGAAGCTAAGATACAGAAGCATGGACATACCGTGCAGGAGCTCATGGATAGGAGTCCATGCAAATTTTCAAGTCAGGGATTATGATGCAGGAGCATCCCTCACGACAAGCAAAACCAACGTGGAAGCAGAAGACTGGAAGACGTCCAGCGCAAGTTTTTGATTTTCCCTTGAAGTTGATGCGCAAACATAAATGAGATCATTTAATTTAGGCGCCTTGGTGAAATGTAATCAGACCTCGAGCCATACGCTCTCATCTGAGATAGCTTGGAAAAATGTAATCAGACCTCGAGCCATACACTCTCGTCTAAGATAGACAGAGGCATTTATAGTAGTAGATGCAGGTAGATAGAATTGAATTCATAGATTAGACAGTTTTAGAGCACATGAGGGAAAACGAATATAGACACCCTCATTGTATCATTGTAACATTAACATGAGAAAGAAGAATCTAGCGCATAGGAGAATAGCAGAGGGTTGTAGAAGACATCCATGTATAGATCTTGAATTAATAGAAGAAGTTGATTCAGATTCATGCTTGTTGTGTTATTCTCTGTGTACGTGTGTTGAATGATCTGCTTATGAATATTACTTCCTATTATGCATTTGTTATTATGCCGTGTGTATGATTTCATGTGGTAAGACTGAAATCTGAGAGGAAGTGAGGTGAGTTACAATTGTTTCTCTTTTGAGCGAGGATTCCTACAAGGAGTGCAGTTGAAGTTGTCTGCAAGGAGTGCGTTGACAGAAGGTTCAAGGAGATAAACTCTTGTTCTCAAGGCACTTAGAAGTGAAAGTGGGTTGTTAAAGCCGTGCAAGGAGTGCGCAAGCTAAGGAGAGTCTCAATCGTGAAACTGAGCAGAAGTATTGAAGGACTGCTGCTATGGCCACACGTAGAGTCAAAGGAGGCTCGAACAGTTGAAGTGTTCGCAAGTTTTCCGCAAGGAGTGTGTGCAGAGAACCTCGTTGAGTTTGAAGTTGTGGAAATATCAGGAAGGGTAGGCCTCTAAGTCGCCGAAGATCAGCGTAGATAAGTGCGACTGAAGTTGCAAGAAACGTCGCAGGTTGGCGAAGTGACGAAGGAGTCTCGTGGAAAGACACTTTGTTCATCTCATGGATTACCCAAGGAAGAACGGACGGTCGAAATCCTCTAAGGAGATTTCATGAAGTGCCGAGGATCGTCAGATATTGCAGAGGTGCAAGGAGGTTACAGCGGAAAGGTCCAAAGGATTTGAAGCTCAGGAGGGACAGAGCCGTCGATTTCGAGTCACAGGAGCCGTCAGATCTACACGTGGTATTGTGTATCGGGGACTCGCGAGTTGAAGCCCCAAATGTTGTGCAACAAGAACAGCGATATCGCGAGACGCGATATCCCTACAAGAGCAGAGCCGTTCGTTGTGGAGGATGCGTGTCAGGAAATTTTCCCATCTCGGAAACTCAGACATTGGAGGACCGAAAGGGAAGTCCTTCAGTTTTACGAGTGGCGAAGTGGCGAGAAGGTTAAGAGCCATCCATCTGAGAAGGACAGGTGGCAGAGATTGAGATATCTCGCAAACTCGGGAGTTCGCCGAGTGAAAGCCCAAGTATTGGGTATTCCAAGTCACGAGGTGGCGAAGTGGGGAGAAGGTTAAGAGCCGTCCATCTGAGAAGGACAGGTGGCAGAGATCGAGAGATCTCGCGAACTCGGGAGTTTTCTGAGTGAAATCCCAAGTATTGGGTATACTAAGTCACGAGGTGGCGAAGTGGCGAGAAGGCTAGGAGCCGTCCATCTGAGGAGGATAGGTGGCAGAGATCGAGAGATCTCATGAACTCGGGGGTTCACAGGATTAGAGCCTAAATATTGGGTACTCCAAGTCGCGAGGACGCGAGGCGCGAGAAGGAGGATAACTTTTGGATCCAGATAATAGGAGGACCGTTGGATCTGCATGTGGGATCGTGTATCGGAGTCTCGCG
>JASDQU011311158.1:0-25101 GCA_032191745.1 Picea mariana | reverse complement strand
GTCTCCCTCCATTTATTTCTCTCCCTCCCCCTCTCTCTCTCCCTTCCATTTTCTCTCCTATTAGAAAAACAAGATTGTGGAGAAATAAAATAATAAAAATGAGGAAACAAAATACAGAAAATGCGCAATAAAATAGAGACATGGATATACTTGGTTCACCCACTTTGGGCTACGTCCACCAAAGAAATTTCCAGGTCCTTCCTTTTTATTAACCAACAAAATGAAGGAATACAACCTATAGCACACTCGTTGTAACTTCATCTTCTTTCTCTCATAGTATCCTCTCTCAGAATACAATACTCATGATAATGCATAGCCGCAATACAATTCCCTCAAAAAATATGGTTTGCTTCTGTGACCTTATAATGAACAGTCCAGATTGACTATGAAATTACAATATTTTACAAGGCAATTTTTCCCAAAATTTCTCTTTGGGAGTGCTTCCCCTGAATCCCCGTGGTTGTGGGGGGGAAAGCCCCCCAAAAATCCCCCGTTAGGGAATGGGGTCCAAGCACGGATGAAACAAACCTCTGAATCAAGAAGATAATCGAGCTCCACAACCAACAATCTTCCTCTTGGAGACTGATCACAACAACTCCATTGTTGTTGTACCTGTTGGACTATACTCCTCCTTGGACATGGAAAATTTATCATCTTCACCTTCATGCTTGAAGACCAACTGAAATTGATTAGGAACTTATTTTCTCCCTGGTTACTCCCTTTGTTAACATGTCTATAGTGTTTTGGCTAGTATGTATATTTTCCAATTTCAGATGTCCATCCTCCAAGAAGGATTGTATGAAATGGTACATGAGTTGTATATGTTTATTCTTAGAATGGAAGGTTGAGTTCTATGCAAGATGAATGGAACTCTCACTATCACAATACAACCTATTATTCTATTGCTTCTTTCCCAATTCCTCCATAAACCTCTATAACCAAATCATCTCTTTACTATCCTCTATAGCAGTAATGTACTATGATTTTGTTGTTGAAAGTGAAACAACCTTTTGCAGTTTCAAAATCCAACTCATTGAGTTCCACCTACAGTAAAAACATACCCTGTTGTGCTCCTCCTTCTATATTTATCACCTTCCATATTTAAATCAACATTTCCTGTAGAATAGTGTATGAACTTCCAAAACATAATGCATGAGTAGTATTGCCTCTCAAATTCCTTAGAATCCACTTTACTACCTCCTAATGTTCTTTACCTAGATTGTGCATATACATGCTCACAAATCCCACTGCATGTGCAATATCTGATCTTGTGCAAACCATCGCATACATCCAACTGCCAACTGTTGATGAATAAGGGACCCTAGACATGTATTATATCTCCTCCTGTGTCTTGGGACACATTTCCTTACTTATCTTGAAATGGCTGGCCAAAGGTGTACTAACTAGTTTTTCATTCTTCATTATAAACCTCTCCAACACCTTCTCTATGTACTCAGCCTGAGACAATGTCAATTTGTGATTTTTCCTATCTCTTTTTATTCTCATACCAAGGATTTTATTTGCAGCACCCAAATCCTTCATCGCAAATGAATTAGCTAATTTCTTCTTAAGCACATTTATATCCTATATATTAGACCCCACAACAAGCATGTCATCTACATACAATATAAATATAATATAACTTCCATTTTATAGCCTTTTAAAATAAACACAGTGATGAGAATGGCATTTACTATAACCTTGTTCTATCATAAACCTATCAAACTTCAAATACCACTGCCTTGGAGCTTGCTTTAGTCCATACAAGCTCTTTTTCAACCTGCACACCAAATTTTCCTTTCCTTTGACCTCATACCCCTATGGTTGTTGCATATAAATCTCTTCCTCCAAACCCCCATGGAGAAAAGTTGTTTTTACATATAATTGTTCAAGATAAAAATATTTTATTGCCACAAGACTTAAAATAGTCACAATTGAAGTCATCTTAACAATAGGACAAAATATTTCATCAAAATCTATACCTTTCTTTTGTGCAAACCCCTTTTAAACAAGTCTAGCCTTGTACAATGTTTTTTCTCCATATTATTCCTTAAACTTGTAAACCCATTTATTTTGCAATGCTCTTTTTCCTACATGCAACTGAACTAAGTCCCAAGTCTAGTTATTCACATGGAATCTGTTTCCTCTTTCGTTCCTTGCTCCCACTTCTTTTTAGTGTCTACCTACATTGCCTCTTCATAACATAATGGTTCACCAGAATCAGTCGACAATAAATAATACAATGAAGGAGAGTATTGTTCATGGGGTCTACTTAACCTAGCAGATCTTGTAACAACACTTGCAAGAGTTTGAGGTACATGTTGCTCCGGTTTTTGTACATTTTCATTTTCTGGTACCTTTGGTATTTCTTTTTCAGTGATCTCATCAAGTATTGTGTATTCTGGTTTTTCTTTTTCCTGTTTCTTTCCCTGCAACTGATATTTGTACATGACCTTCTCATTGAATATGGAATCTATACTCCTAATGATTTTGCAATTTTCATAATCCCATAAGCAATAACCAAAATAATTAACACGGTATCCAATAAAAGTACACTTCTTGGATTTTTCCTCAATCTTTGCTCTATTTTCTTTACCAATATGGACAAATTTTTCACAATCGAAAGTCTTCAAAAAAGAATAGTTTACCTTTTTACTTGTCCATGCCTCCTTCGGAATTCCACCATCCAAAGAGATTGAAGGTCCTCTTTTTATTAAGGAAACAAAAATATCTACAACATATTCTCAGAACTGTAAGGGAAACCCGTCATGTAATCTCATACTCCTTGCATGCTCCATGATTGTCCTGTTCGTCCTTTTTGACACACCATTTTCTTGTGGTGTTCCTGGAACTATTTTCTTTCTATGAATCCCATGGTATGAACAATAATCATCAAAATACTTGCTGCAAAATTAACCTCCATTTTCTAATCTGAGACATTTCAACCTTTTTTCTATCTCATTCTCAACCAAAGCTTTCCATTTCTTAAAAGTATAAAAAACATCATATTTTTGTCGAATGTAATAAACCCAAGTTTTTCTAGTTGAATCATCAATAAAAGTAACATAATAACGAGAGCCACCAAGAGATGATACATGATATGTTTCCCATACATCTATATGAAAAATCTCTAACTGTTCACTCTTCTTTTCTTTTCTGACTCTAAGAAATCCAACTCTCTTTTGTTTTCCATAAACACAATGTTCACAGAAATCAAAATCAATTTGTTTAAGATCTGGAAACAAATTTCTTTTGTGAAGTATCTACATCCCCTTATCACTCATATGTCTAATCATATGATGCCATGGTGTTGTATCCACTCCTATAGAATCTAAAGAGATAGAATAATAGGTATTACCAACACATAAATACAATGTACCTACCTTCTGTCCTTTTTCTATCACTAGTGTTCCTTTGGTGACCTTCCACACCTTATCTGTAAATATAGATATATAACCTTCACTTGCCAATTTCCTTGTTGAAATCATATTTTTCCTTATATTTGGTACATGTCTTACCTCTTTCAATAACCATTAGTTTCCATTCTTTTACTTTATTTGTACCTTACCCATTCCAACAATTTTGCATGGTGCATCATCACCCAAATGACTTGTCCAAAATCACCTTGAACATAATCTCGAAAATGTTTCCGATGGGGTGTGGCATGAAATGAATACCCTGAATCTACTACCCAAGACTCATAAATATTATCTAAAGAAATAATCAAAGCATCTTTTAACACATCACCTGTTACATTTGCTTCTTGATTTTTCTCTTGTTGTCCATCTCTTTGTTTATTTGGATCTTTGTAGTATTTCTTCAGATGTCCTTTCTTCTGACAATTCCATCACTCTATCTTTCCTATTATGTATTTGGATCTGCCCTTCCTATAATTCACATGGTTCCTTGATCCCTTTCCTCTATCCTTTTGTCTTTCCCTGTTCTCCACAGTCAACACATTACATGATGTCTCACTTGTGATTTTTCGTCGCATTTCCTCACTAATGATAATACCAACAACATCATCAAATTTTAGAGTGTTTGAACCATAGACAGAGTTACTTACAACCATGACCAAGACATTCCATCTTTCTAGCAATGAGCACAAGATTAGAAGAGCCCTAACCTCATCATAAAAGTCTGATTTTATAGAACTTAGTTGATTAGTAATCGTATTAAATTCATTTAAATGATCTGCAACAGACCCACCTTTTGACATATTCATATTAAATAATCTTTTCATTAGAAATACCTTATTGGATGCTGAGGGTTTTCCATACATTTTAGCCAATGCATCCATCAACTCCTTCATTGTATTTTCTTTTGAAATATTGAAATCCATCGAAGCTGTCAGGCTCAAATATATCATTCCTAGTTCTTTTATGTCAAGAACCTCCCATTCTTTGTCCTTCATGGCCATCGACTTCTTTGTTATTCTGCCCAATGGTAGAATATATCCTTCTGATATAAATAATATTCCATCTGCATCTTCCATAACTGGTATTTTTGGTCGTTAAATTTCTCGACCCTAAACTTTCCATCCTTTTTCATTGCTCCCACTTGAACCAGGAACCCTCTTTTCCTCTAATTTACCTTTCGCTCTGATACCAGTTGTTACAAAAACAGGATTGCAGAGAAATAAAATAAGAAAAATGAAAAAATAAAACATAAAAGATACACAATATAATAGATACAAAGATATATGTGGTTCACCTAGTGTGGGCTACGTTCACTATAGAAATTTTTAGGTCATTCCTTTTTATTATCTAGCAAAATGAAGGGATACAACCTACATCACACCTATTGTCACTTGCTCTTCTTTCTCTCAAAATAAAATATTCATGATAATGCATGGCTGTGATACAATTCCCTCATAAAAGAGGGTTTCCTTCTAGGGAAAAAAACCTTAAAATAACTTCTATTGTAAGATCTGTGACCTTATAATGAACGGTCCATATTGACTATGAAATTACAATATTTTACAAGGCAATTTTTTTTTAAATTTCACTTTGGGGGTGTTGCCCCCGAATCCCCTACTAGGGGGGGCTACAAAAATTATTTTCACCCCCCCCCTGGATCCCCCTGGTGACAGTTGTGGGGGGGAAACCCCCCCACATCCCCCATTAGGGAATGGGGTCCAAGCATAGTTGAAACAAACCTATGAATCGGCAAGGCTCCACAACCAACATCTCCCAATCTTTTTCTCCCCCCCCTATCCCTATGTTCCTCTCTCCCTTGCTCCTTCTATACCTCTTGGCCTCCCATTTTTTCATAATCAATTGACTTTTTTCCCATTACCATCCTACTTTATACCTAGATATTTCCCATTTTATCATACATATTTTCACTTTTTAAGCCAAAACCCTTTGACAAGCACATAGAGGACAATGTTGCTTATTTTTATTTATTCCTACATCTTTAATAGATTAAATGGATTTTAAGTTGATCTTGCTGATGAAAAATTGTTTTAGTTCAGTTCTTGCACCAACCATTCACTTTCGGTACTCGATCTCCATGATTGGCATATCTACACATATTTTGGGAAGATTCTCAAACTTGGGTTTTGTCACTAGAACCCTTGACATGGTATGATGCTCATAAAATCGTACCCAGGTCCAACATGGAAACCTCCAAATCATGGTCAAACATCCTAAGTCAAATATGTGTCAGAATAACATCAATGATCTTCCCTCATGATTTATGAGCTTATGGAGACATTTAGAAACTCTAAGACATGGGTTTTGTGCAGAACATGCCCATTCAGTTGAACCATAGATGGTTGTCTAAAATAGTGAATGGTTTGGGAGATAAGGGAGAATCTATAAACCATGCTTGCTTTGTTTTGTTTTTGCGGCCATCTTCTCCAACAACTCAACCACATAGAATTCCCATCTTAATGAATAAGTTGAATAAATATATTCTCAGATGTTTTGGATCTGATTCAATTCCTATCTTTGTCTATTATTGATCTCATTGTAATATTGTTTTCCCTAAAACATCTATTCGACCATTCTTGTATTATGGTTTCCAAAAGAGAGGAACTACTTACTAGTTCATTGGGAATGATCTTCCTCTACGACCTTTCTCTATATGTATACATGAGGTGCAATGTAATAGGGGGGTAGAGAGGTTAGAGAGATAGATTAGAGAATTGAAGAGGGAATTGATAATTTTTTATGAATTGAATTGTACATTGTTGAAGATGTTTCCTGCAATAAATTAAATTCATATATGTAACTATTTCCCACAACGTGTGCTAGGTTTGGCAGGGACCTCACTCCTCGACATGCGTTGTGCTTATTCGTTTTTAGTTAGCTAGTAGATTTGACTTCCATTTTCATTTTTGTGTATTTCAAGTTTTATTTTAGTTGACCATATAAGTTTATTATCCACTAAATATTGAAGGACCGATCTACTTTATAAGTGATCACAGGAACCCTTGGGAAAGACTGTGGCTTTTTCTAGGATAAGCATTTGAGTAAATCTCATCTAGGGATATAACTATATGGTGTATTTTGATTATCCAACATTTCTTTGATAGGTAATCATAGGCTCTAATCCTATATTTCTTGTTCTTTCACCTCGAAGCTTATGACCCCATGGGTTGATGATTTAATCTCCAGAATTTATACATATAAATATACCCACATTTTTGGTGTTGTTTCCAAGGAGATCTATGTTCCATTAGGTTCATCTTTTTCCAGTAGTAGTATGTTTTCATCTTTTCAAAGGTTTCTATTTTTCATGACTGTATATTGGTTACTAGAATTGAATAGAGGGTACATAAAAACTTGTAGGTGCATTTTTAGTTTTTTTCCTCATTTGAACAAGTCTAGATGATGGAAAGCCTATAATTCTCAGTCTTCAAGAAGTACATAAGTATATTTTTCTTCAAATTTTCTTGTACATGCTTAGATCCAACAATCATATGAGTAAGTATTAGTAACTAAACATATTTTCAGGTAAGAATGTTTTTAATTCTTTTGATTTATTAGGGATAAAGGATATTTACTAATAGGAAACTTATCCTATGTTTTTTATTTTACCCTATGTTTCTATATTCTATCCTTATACTACTTGATTTTGGTCACCCTCATCATCGCTTTGTTCCCTCATAGCTTATGTTATCCATTTAATTACAATCACATCTCTCTCCATTATGCATACTAAGATATGTTCATCTCATTGTTACATGTAAACTTTCATACCTAAGCCATTATTAATATTCTTCATGTTTGATTGCTAACATTAAGAACCCTCATCAAAGTCTGTACCACTATGGAATGGTTAAATATTTTGATTGTTTAATAATTGAATGATATAAATAATTCATGGGATGAATTTTAATTCAAAATATATTTAATCAACATCATGATAAAATAGTGGCATAGGACCGTGCATAATAGGACATTGATCCTATTTATGGCACTGAAGGTTTAGTTTTCAAACACAATGGGGATGTAGAAGGAAATCAATGAAAAGAGCATTGGGTACTCCATCATTGAAACCCATACCTCAAAGAATAAGTAGGACTATGGAACGACAACAAAAGATATGTGTTGTCAAAAATTTGGTTCCTTTCCCTCAAACAACATAGGATAAAACAGTATGCATTTGACATAAAGTTTGAAAAGGAGAGCACAAAGGAAACATCAGATGTTTTTCTAACTTTGTAGAAGATGAAAAGAACTGAGTATTCAAACCCTCAAATTTTTGTATCATTTGTATCTCAATATGGTAAGCAAACACTAGAAATAATGGCCTCTTCAAGTTTTTTGAATCATAAATCCTTTGTCAAACTACAAAAATAAAATAAGAAACTAAAAGATGAGTTACAAAAAATTGCTATATTAGACAGATTTGTAAACGAGGAAAATCAAAAATTGAAAATGTAAAGATGTGGTTTGGTTGGTATGAAAGAGAATTTCACATGGGCATAAATAATAGACCAACACAGTTTGGTGATCAGCATAAGGTGGGTCATGTCTAAAGGAGCAGTCCTACTTGGGTATAACTTTTCTACTTTGTTTACTATCAACCCAACAATTTTCTAGCTTAAAAAAAAACACCACTCAAATATTGTTCTTGTCTTTAAAAAATATCGCTTGAAATCATTGATATTTTTAACATGCCTCCTTTCACCTCTTGGATATATATGCTATACAAAAATATATTCAGTTGGTTTTAGTGCAAAGACAAGCTATTATACTTTTACAATTTGAGAATGGTTATGGAATTTTTCATTCCTTTACTTTATTTCTTTTTTTTCCCTGAAAAAAAAAGAACCAATCCTCCAGGCCTGCCAAACTATTTATGACAGAAAACCCAAAAAATAGTATATTTATTGGGTTCCTGCAAGTTCAGTTAGAAAGGTGGTTGTTGACGATTAAAAACATCAACGTAGTTTCTCCCGCAAAGTGTTGCTAAAGCCTATTATTATAATACTAAATAATAGTAGTAGGTGGGACCCCATTGAACTATTGAATATCAGATCTGCTCATTTTTTTATGTTGTGACGATGTGCGACATGGTTTAAATGGTTGATGAGATATTGTTGTTGTTGGTATGAGTTGAGATTTTGAGAGGTTGATTCTTCATGTTACTACAGCTTATTCTATTCATTAATGCCATTTGTTCTTATCGCACCTGCACAAAAAACACGTTAGTGAAATCACATGAAAGGCAGTCTTGGAGAAAGGCAAAAATACTATAAGTGAAAAAAAAAGGAATCCAATGCTGTGTTTTTACTATACAATATGCAAACAATGGGAAAGAAATAAGAAACAATTGCAAAAGGGAAAATATTGGAGTTATCCTATTCATTATACTACATGCATGAAAGACTTAAAAATTATCCTAGCTAACAAGTAAATGGTTTTGCAATGGTTAATTNTATCATGTATTTGGATAGATTGAAGGTTGGTGGAACATTTGACCAAGTAATGGGCGTTGATGGTTATGTGATTTATTTTTAGTTATATGATGTGAAATAAGATGTGGTGATTGGCTACTAGAATTTAATGTGGTGATGGTTTTGATACATGTTTGATTAATCGTGTTAATGGAGAATTTGTTGGCATGTATTGTTGAGTTAATGAGATATGGGTGGAGGCAACGTGCATTTACTGCATGTCACCTTTACTCTTCCCATTGGCCGCCACCCTAATCGGGCTATTATTTGATCTTGCTGCTGTGGTTATGCTCCGAATTTTTAGCAGGGAAGGAACAGCTCGGCCAGCTCTTGTTTTAAGGAATTCGATTACAGGTATGTATTTTTTTTTCCATTATTGACCCTGCTCTGGTTATGAAATGATTGTTGGCTCAAGTGTATGTGTTTGTGTTTTCCTAAGTGTTGCAACTGTGTGAAATTTTGGTTCTTGAATTAAGAGTGGATGGTTCTTCCTATAATAATTTGAGTTCGTAGAGGTTATTGGTCTTCCTGGGCGATAGCTCTTTGTTACCACTGTTGGTTTAGTTGGAGGGTTTTTGTTTAAGTCTTGGGTGGATAGCTATCTTCATGCACTGTCACTAAATCTAGTCTCTAGCTTTCATGGGTTTAATGGTCGAAGGTTTTCTACATCACTATGTGGGTTTACTTCATCATTTTCCATGACTAAACGTCATGAAGTCAATGCTTTGTTCTTAACTCGGCCCTGTCCTCACCTTTTGTTTTGTTCCCCTACCATGGATTGTTACATGTCCACAATGAGTCATGTCTCTCTCTATGTGCACACCCTTGGCCTCGAAATTTCCACCATTACAAGGAGTTGGCTCTGTTCCCCTGGTGATGGCTACTGGGAAAACCCTCAACCCTCTAGTCTGGATTTTTATAGAGGATATTGTCGTACCTATCAAGTTGTTACGGGTTATTGTGGATTGAATGAATAGTCATTTTCCTTGGATACAAACTCTCCTAATTTGTCGTATAGCAGTCATGTTAGTTTGGCATTTGGCTACTGCTTCTATGATAATAAGGATAAACCATTCGTTGCCAATTGCACTTTCAAAAGATACATTCACCCCCCTTATGTTAATAGCTCAGTATTGTTAATGGAAAGGGCCTCTGCCCTGATTTGATTGAATGTGTGGGTATGTATAGCTACCACAGCTCGTTCGGTTGATTGATTTTCTACAACAGTGGCGAATTGTTTGGTTGATATATAGTCACTGGTATTTTCACTAATAATTATTCATATGATAGCTGGCATTGGTTACAAATGCTTGGTGTTTCTCATGCATGTCACATTGTGTGTATGGTGTTTTGCAAATGAAATACTAGGCATGGTAACTATGTTTTTATTGGGGCCGAATGATTATTGAACTGGATAACTATAGAAAGTATATCCACTGCATCCTTGTGCTTGCTAGTTGTATAGGCTTGAGTGTGCACAGCATAGTCGATCACGGTGTGACTAAATCGAAGAAATATTATATTAAATCAATGGCTCAGCCGATATGTTGAGTTATTATCGTGACTGTGTATTTGTTGTGTTGAGTAGAAATGTTGCATCATGGGGTTTTGTTAGTTGTGCGTTGTGCGTGGTATACATATCTTGGTTTTCACACTCAGGGATACCCACATAGTTTTAAGCATATTTATTTATTGCAATCGACCACTGGTTAAAGCATGCATGTTGTTGATGACAATCATGTCGGATGGGTGGACTAGTTTTTAAGTCACATTGAATTGTTTTTTTTTACAATGGCAGAACTACATTGCCTGGGAAAATTACCCTGTGCATAGCTTGTGTCTAAATGGTGGTTGTTGGATGTATGATTAATTGTCATTTCAAGCGTGGCAATTTGGTCTTGATTTTTTTGGTTACTGCTAATACATGTTTAATGAATATCATTGCCTTTAAATGATAGGCCCAATTGCAGTGATAGTGACTTCATTGTTAATTTGAAGCATGAATTTTGAAGCATTATTGTGGATTGAAGAAATGCATGGGCAGTGGTTGATTTTGATAGTATGCAGATTGGAAATGGGTATTGTTTGTAAATTTTTATAAAATGCAAGTATGTGAATGAAGGGGAAAAAATCACTTACAAATTCTGTGGAATACATACTGCCTTGTGGTGGCACTGTGTTGGATATTTGATTATGAACAGTGAACTTGTTAAATGCACATAAATTATTATTTGTTCAAATGATTGATGGTTGATGCATCTCCTTTCATAGAATGTGTTATGGATCACTAAATTAATTTCATGAACAGTAATCGTTCTTCTTCCCTTCCATTATCTCACTTTCCATTAATTACAAACCCCATCACCTCCCATATTCATTTTTTAACTCCTTGTACTAAGATTGATTGCAGTCAAGAGAATTTGTGTGTTAAAGAAGATGAAGGTTGCAGTGTCTTGTGTGGATTGTGGTGAGGTTTTAGTGGTTTTCTTTACATTTGATTGTTGTTGTCATTGAGTAGTGACCATGTCTTTTCCCCCTCATTATATCATATTTTCGCTCAATACAACCCCCTCACATATCCCAGAACCCTTTTTCACCCCCTGCTCAGTGATTAACGATGAAACAATTTGTATGGATTGGATTGCATGAGTCTGATACACTATTGAGCCAAATCTATTTCATATTTTTAAAGAGTTGTCATGTATGGCTATTTAAAATACTATTTTCTAATTGATCACGCATGCAGGATGAGTTTTTTCAAGAGCTGGCCAATTGTTTCATGGTGGATTATTCAATTGGATTGATCAGGGAATAGTCCAACCTAGGCCTGAGAATCCTCCTTTCCAAGCCCCACAAGCACCCGATATCCCATTACGTCCTCATGTCTCATTACAACCCGAGGTCCCTGAAAATGATGGATGGTAGCAGATTGTCCACCTGTCAGTCTCGAAACATCGTGGCTGGCCCAACTTGTCTTTGCCATCTCCTTCACCGGTTAACCCCATTTCCCAAGCTACCCCCGATCACTCACCAATGAAATTCTCCCATGCTAGCAAGAGATTGAAAACTGAGTCACACCATGCACTTGATAAAGGAAAATCCACTGCTCCCCCTTCCTCACCCTCCAATGGCTTTGACAAATCTGTGTCTTCCTAGATGCATTTGAGGGATGATTGTTCCCACGTGATCATTGAAATTAGGCCTGAAGGCTCTACACAACCAAAGGCAAATTCAAGAAAATCAAGAGAGGACAGCAGCTATCAAGGAAGGATTGCATCACAGACTGGAAAATATGGTTTCTAGTTTTTTATTATTATATCTATTGTTCTATGACAATTGACTTTGGGGATCTTTGGACAGCAGGTTTATTTTGGATATATGAATATTATTTTGAAATAATTTTGAATTTCATGAGTTTTAATTGCCAAAAGTGAATATGTTGATGGGAGGCACAAGGAGGTGTCTTTTTCTTAACTAATGGTTATGTTATGATTGCTATGATTGCTATGAACCAAAGAGAGTTACAAGGGGTCCCACCTACTAGTTATTATTTAATTATGACCCTTAATTATAATTATTACTTTTCCCCCTAACTAAAGTTAGTTGAGTCTTTTAATTAACTTAACTAATGAGTTGGTTCAACTACTTCAACCAATTCTAATTTGTTAAAATCAAGAAGTAAGGGAGGAACAAAGAGAGGATATAAGAAGAATCATGCTAAGGTTTGCTCTTTGAGTTATGTTGAGATAGTTCATTTTTCATTCATTCATATATTCATAAAATACTAATTCTCTTTTTTGATAGAAGGGTATTATTGTAGACAACAATATTCAGGGCTGAATCAAATCATTCAGACAGTTGTTTTTCAGAGGTGTTGATCTATCTTTGATAGTTTGTGTAGACTTGTCTGTTTGTGAATTAAATTTCATGACCGATAAAGGATATTGTGAAAAGTCAAGTGGGAAGCAATCTGTGGCAAGATGATCCATATTTTAGAGTTCAGTTTTGGTTTTTTATCATAGGTCCTTTTGTATGTTCCATTGGGGATGTCTAAGTTTGAATTTGGTCCAAGATTTTTGTATGAGATTTTGTAAAAAAAATGACTCTTTGGTGAATTGGAATGAAATAAAGGATTTCTTTATGTCTCAACTGTATTGATTATCATATTGGTGTCTTTACTTATGTTCTTACATTTAATTCAGCAACTATTATATTCAGAAAATTACATAAAAAGTGAATTTCCAGCAAGCGTTTTGTTGATAAAAGACTAGCCTAAGCACTTGTCATTAATACTTGTGAGTTAGGATGTTATTTTTGTTGGTTATAAACATAGGTTGATATTCCCGTCTACTTTTCTCTAGCCAAGTAAAGTTTGAACATTCTTGAGTAAGATCATTTCATATCTTTTCCTCAACATTTATTTGGCGACCATACTAGGGAGATCTTCCATATCTCTCCGGTTAATTTTTATATTCGATTTTCATCGATACATATTTCTTTTTTAAATTTGATTCTTTGATTTTTTTGCTAGTATTGATTGTTCATGTTGCAAGGCAACCCAATATCGAGCCTGGTCTTCAAGACCAGACCAACATTTCTTTGAACCTATTTAACACCATTCTAGACATTGCCAATACCCATGTTGAACTTAACCATTCTTGGGCAGCAATTGAATGAGATATTAGTGATCAAGAATAGTTGGAGGCTAGATGTATACAGCCTAGAAATCAGCAGTAAACTTTAGTTTCTTCGATCTCTAGCCTTTCTTTCATGTCCTTAGCCTCTCGTGATTCTAGAAGAAGGTGAGGCTTGTCACCCAAAATCAATCCTATTGCTTAAATAGGAAGAAGAAACATTGTGTTATCTGCCCAAAAAAGTGATCTAAGGAGAACTTTATCTCATTCATCCATCTCGTCTTTATTTCTCTCATATATCATCCACAAGATGGCATCTATTGGTGGATCTGGTGGCACTGGAAGTGCGTTATCTTCCCAATCATCATCATCATCGGTGATTGGTAGCTTGTACAACCACCATATCCCAGTCCAATCTACTACAAACCCCACCAAAGTCATTAAGAAGTATGGGAATTTTCAATTTGAAGAAGATGCCACAACCACACCATGGCATGTGTCCTCTCCTCTTAACCTAGCACCTACTACTCGCCCACTTCCGAAGTTTAAAGAGCATTTGTCTAAGTTTTTAGGAAATAACATTGTCAGTACCAATGAACACCTAGTGGATTTTTCTAATGCTTTTCATAACATAAGGGCTAATGACAATGACACTTGCATGCGCTTGTTTGTCAATTCCTTGAAAGGAAAGGTTGCAGTCGAATTCTTTGACCTTCCTTCTAAGATCATGTCTACTTGGGAGGAGTTAATATATTGGTTATGATCCACCTATGGGAAATCCAAAATCCCTGCCGAGAAGTTAAGGGAATACAATAAAATCACTTATAAGGATGGTGAGACCATCAAGTCTTTCAACTTGCATTTCACCAAGTTGTACAATCAAATCTCTGAACTTATCCGCCTTCAGAACCAAGCCGCTTTCATTCATTACAACAATGCATTTCCTTCTTCCTACTGTCATAGGCTTGAGGAAAAATCCATTGATAATATCGGTTTCTCTCTGCATACTTTCTTAGAGTATGAATAACAACTTGAAAGAACTGGTCTTCCCCAGGGAGAATTAGTGAGATAGATAGGCATGTTT
Source organism: Picea mariana (assembly GCA_032191745.1). Taxonomy (NCBI): domain Eukaryota; kingdom Viridiplantae; phylum Streptophyta; class Pinopsida; order Pinales; family Pinaceae; genus Picea; species Picea mariana. The sequence continues at coordinate 10,472 of JASDQU011311158.1, read as the reverse complement.
GCTCTCTTACAGCTAGTACAAGATATGAACAATCGCATGATATCATTTGAGCGGAAGGGTATTGTCTCACCTCTCACCTCTGGAGATTCATCCTCTTCTGCACCCCCTTTTATAAATCCAATTGAAAATAATTTTCAGCCTAAAGCTATCTTGCCTCGGATTTGGTGTAACTTTTGCGAGGAACACCACAAAGAAACCACATGCGAGGTAAAGAAGAGTGCCAGAGATAATATATTTGGTAAGGGACCAGAAGATATGATCATTGTCCTAGACTTTGCGGAGCCAAATCATGTCATGGTTATTAACACTAGGAACAAAGTCTATGCTCCCAAGGGTAAATTTGATCCTCCACGCAATTCTTCTAACCCAAGTTCATCCTCAACCGTTGTTGTGCCCTAGGTTCCTAAAATTCTTGAAAGTCAAGGAATCACTCCCCCTCTTCCCTCTTCCAAATACAATATCTTGAATCAATTGGCCAACATCAAAGTAGATGCAACCCTCCTAGACATGGTTGTCGTCCCTAAACAACAGATGCATCTGAAACAATTCATGGAAGGAAAAGCTTTAGTTTTAGCCAATCTTTCTGAAGAGGTAGATGAAGAGGATTCTTTTGTAAATAAAGTAGGTGTACATAACTTTAGATACCCTGTAAAAAAAAAAAAACCTTTTTATATTTCTGTAAAGATCATGGATAAGATTTCCCATTGTTTCCTCATTGATGGTGGTTCAGGCCCAAGTGTCATGTCAAAGATTATTATGGAAGAGCTAGGATTGTCATGTACAAACAAAAATTCCAGAAGCATGCTCTCCTATAATAGTCTACAACAAACAACCATAGGCGAGATTAAAGATGTAACCTTGGTTTTATGCGCTCATCTTGAGATAAGGACAACCCTCAACATTCAGGTGATTGATATGCCTGTGAGCAATTATTCAATTATCTTGGGGAGAGATTGGAAATCCCTAATAGGTGGATACCTCTCACTCGAGGGGACACATTTATCCGTTCCTCGGAATGGTAAGAATATTATAGTCCTTAGAGAAGGAAAATTTTCACCCTACATAGAGAGTGTTCCGCAATCTAGTGTAAACTATATCGAAGAAGATGTAGGAATGTATTCCATATTTGAGGAAGAGGATAATATTCCTCTGGAAGGAATTGATTCAAATGAGGAATTATGGCATATGCACTTTGATGGTTCACACTCTAACGAAGGTAATGGGGCTGGTATCATCTTGGTTTCCCCTGCAGGAAAAATTCATAATCTGTCATATAGGTTGGAGTTTTCTTGTTCAAACAATGTCGCTGAATTTGAAGATTTGTTGTTAGGAATTGAGAACGCCCTTAATCTTGGTTGTGGTCACCTTTTAGTTTTTGGAAATTCTGATCTTATTGTGAACCTGATATGTAATAATTGTTCTCCTAGCAACGAGCTGATGGAACAATACTCCCAAACAGTTTGGGCACTTGTCTCGAACCTTCTATCTTTCAACATCACTCATGTGAAGAGGGAGTTGAATTCAATGGTTGATCGGTCAGCTGTCTTTGCAGCCTCTCCTAATCAGCAACTTCTGCCCCACAGGCCTGATTATGCTTTTCAATCTCTAGATTGTTCATATATTCCTGACCATGTAGGATCTTGGAAGGCCCTCCCTAATGATGAGAGAATTTGTGCTATCATCCAAGATGAACCTCTTAAGCTCAGGGAAATTATATCCATGAAAAATAATAGGATTCCTAATGGCTTGACTCCTCTTGAGAGTTCATTTTCATTGAGTGTTAGAGGCGATAAACAAAAATAGAAGGAAGAGGAGTTACAACAGAAGGTGGTTAAAACCATCTGCATGAACATTAGGACACCTGGATCTTCAACGAATGTTAAAATAAATGTCCAATGTTCAAGTAAAGAAGAGATGAGGTCCACCAGACCACTTGGTGAATATCAAAAGGTTTTTTCTTGGTCTTATGAGGATCTTCGTGGTTTTGATCCTAGTCTTGTTTAGCATATTATAAAAGTAGCTAGGAAAAAACAAGAATTCGTTAACTCTGCACTGGAAGCACCCTTTCGAAGGGATTTGAGAGATTTCTTAAGGGATGAAATTATTTTTTAGCCCACCCTGAATGGGTCTCAATTTGGAAATTGGCCTCGGGGACCACTGATAATATCATAACTTTTATTGGTCTTCGAACTTTCAAGAAAGCGATTATGAGAAATCCCTTTCCCACTCTCAATATTGAAATGTTTTTGCAACAGGTTGTAGAGTCACAATTAAGACCCTTACTTGACAGCCTGTTTGGTTACAAGAGAATCAAAGTAAAAGGGGAAAATGTTCACAAAACCACTTTCATTACTAATTGTGATACCATGCCTTACAAATTCCGTCTTTTATCTTACTTGATAAATGTACTGCTTTTAAAAAAACTATTCACATGACTCTTGATGAATTGGTCAGTCTCCATCTCTATCTTGATGAGCTAATTGTGTGTGTCAAGGGAATGATGATTACATCAGATTTTCAGGTGATCGGTCCTTTCCAAATTGCTATTTTCTTGGATACTAATTCTTATATCTCAAAATATTTGCAGGAGCAATTATTTCCCTACAACACTTACATCCCTCGCTTGAAATATTGTGAGGAACCAACATGAAAAGTTATAATGTTGTCTGGATTTTGTTGTATACTAGTAGCCTAGCTATGCTTTCAATTTTTGCACTTATTTTCTCTGCTTTATAGTACTTTGATTTATGCTTTCTAGTTTAATTTTTTTTTCCTGCTGCGCTTCATTTCTGTCTTTTATTGCTGCTATTTTAGTTTCTGCAGTTTTACTTCTGTCAGGATTTGGTTTTTTCTTATATTTAATCATTTTGGTAAAATAGGGTGTAGGCTCAATTTTTCCACAGTGACACTCCTGCAAAGCATTGTTAGATAATAAAAACCAAGCTTACACAGATGTCAGGATGCTCCTCTGAAGGACCCTTGAAATTGTTACATTTTTTCACTGTTGTCTTATGAAGAATTGGCTATCTCCCACTTCTTCTTGCCATTTCTTCATCCATCGAGATTTAAGAGAAAGTCTAAATTTTTACTCCTTAAAGGTTAGAGAGAAAATCACAATCAAATGATTATGCATACAGTGGTAAAAACCCCTCATACTTAAAACTTTTCAGGAATTATTCCCAAATTCCCGGTCATCTTTCCATTAAATCCACTCACTTCCCCCTGTTGCATAATCATCTGAGTTTTTATCTTCTTGACCTGCTATTCTTGTTTTGCAAAACCATGAGTTCTTAGTTCTAAATATGTTGGAAACAAATTTTCCCTATGGAGTCGCCAGTTTGTTGACGATTAAAAACATCAACATAGTTTCACTCGCAAAGTGTTGCTAAAGCATATTATTATAATACTAAACAATAGTAGTAGGTGGGACCCCCTTGAACTATTGAAGATCAGATCTGCTCATTTTTTACATTGTGACGATGTGCGATATGGTTTAAATGGTTGATGAGATATTGTTGTTGTTGGTATGAGTTGATATTTTGAGAGGTTGATTCTTCATGTTACTACAGCTTATGCTATTCATTAATGTCATTTGTTCTTATTACAGCTACACAACAAACATGTTAGTGAAATCACATGAAAGGCAGTCTTCGAGAAAGGAAAAAATACTATAAGTGAAAAGAAAAGGAATCCAATGCTGCATTTTTACTATACTACATGAAAACAATGGGAAAGAAATAAGAAACAATTGCAAAAGGGAAAAATTTGGAGTTATCATATTCACTATACTACATGCATGAAAGACTTAACAATTATCCTAGCTAACGAGTAAATGGTTGTGCAATGGTTAATTGTATTATGTGGTCGATATATATATATGGTGTATTTGTATAGATTGAAGGTTGGTGGCACATTTGACCAAGTAATGGACGTTGATGGTTATGCGATTTTGTTTGAGTTATATGATGTGAAATAGGATGTGGTGATCGCGCTACTAGCCTTTATTGTGGTGATAGTTTTGATACATGTTTGATTAATCGTGTTAATGGAGAATTTGTTGGCATGTACTTTTGAGTTAATGAGATATGGGTGGAGGCGACGTGCATTTATTGCATGTCACCTTTACTCTTCTCGTTGGCCACCACCCTAGTCGGGCTATTGTTCTATATTGTTGGTGTGGTTATGCTCCGAATTTTTAGCAGGTAAGGAACCGCTCAGCCAGCTCTCGTTTTAAGGAATTTGATTATAGGCATGTCATTTTTTGGCCATTCGTGACTCTGCTCTGGTTATGAAATGATTTTTGGCTCAGGTGTATGGGTTTATTTTTTCCTAAGTGTTGCAACTGTGTGAAATTTTGGTTCTTGAATGAAGAGTGGATGATTCTTCCTGTAATAATTTTGAGTTCGTAGAGGTTATTGGTCTTCCTGGGTGATAGCTCTCTATTACCAATGTTGGTTTAGTTGGAGGGTTTTTGTTTAAGTCTCGGGTTGATAGCTATCTTCACACACTGTCATTAAATCAAGTCTCTGGCTTTCATGGTTTTAATGGTCAAAGGTTTTCTACGTCACTATGTGGGTTTACTTCAACATTTTCCACCACTAAAGGTCACAAAGTGAGTGCTCTCTTCTTAACTCAGCCCTATCCTTACCTTTTGTTTTGGTCGCCTACCATGGATTGTTACCTGTCCACAATGAATCATGTCTCTCTCTCTATGCACACCCTTGGCCTCGAAAGTTCCACCATTACAAGGAGTTGGCTATGTTCCCTTGGTGAAAGCTACTGGGCAAACCCTTAACCCTCCAGTCTGGATTTTTATAGAGGAGATTTTCATGCCTGTCAAGTTGTTATGGGTTATTGTGGATTGAATGCATAGTCATTTGCCTTGGATACAGACTCACCCAGTTGGTCATATAGAAGTCATGTTGGTTTGGCATTTGGATATTGCTTCTGTGATAATAAGGATAAGCCCTTCGTTGCCAATTGCAATTTCAAAAGATACATTCACCCTCCTTATGTTAATAGCTTTGTATTTTTAATGGAAATCGCCTTTTCCCCGATTTGATTGAATGCGTGGGTATGCATAGCTACCACAACTCATTTGGTTGATTGATTTTCTACAATAGTGGCGAATTGATTGGTTGATATACAGTCACTGGTATTTTCACTAATAATTATTTGGATGATAGCTAGCATTGGTTACAAATGCTTTGTGTTTCTCACGCATGTCGCGTCGTGTGAATGGTGTTTTTTAAATGAAATATTGGGCATGGTAACTATGTTTTTCTTGGGGCTGAATGATTATTGAAATGGATAACTATAGAAAGTATATCCACTGCATCCTTGTGCTTGTTAGTTGTATAGGCCTGAGTGTGCATAGCATAGTCGATCACGGTGTGACTAAATCGATGCAATATTATATTAAATCAAAGGCTCAGTTGATATGTTGAGTTATTACTGTGACTGTGTATTTGTTTTGTTGAGTAGAAATGTTTCATCGTGGGTTTTTGTTAGTTGCGTGTTGTCTGTGGTATAGATATCTTGGTTTTCACACTCAGGGATACACACAGAGTTTTAAGCATGTTTATTTATTGAAATTGACCACTGGTTAAAGAAATCATGTTCTTGATGATAGTTGTGTCGAATGGGTGGCCCAGTTTTTAAGTCACATTGAATTGTTTTTTTTTACAGTGGCAGAACTACATTGCCTGGGAAAATTACCCTGTGCATAGCTTGTGTCTAAATGGTGGTTGTTGGTTGTATGCTTAATTGTCATTTCGGGCATGGCAATTTGGTCTTGATTTTTTTGGTTACTTCCTATACATGTTTAACAAATATCATTTCCTTTAAATGATAGGCCCAATTGCAGTAATAGTGACTTCATTGTTAATTTGAAACATGAATTTTGAAGCATTATTGTGGATTCAAGAAATGCATGGGCAGTGGTTGATTTTGATAGTTTGTAGATTGGAAATGGGTGTTCTACGTAAATTGTTATAAAATGAAAGTATGTGAATGAAGGGAATAGAATCTCTTACAAATTGTGTGGAATACATATTGTCTTGTGGTGGAACTGTGTTGGATATTTGATTATGAACAGTGAACTAGTTAAATTCACATAAATTATTATTTGGTAAAATGATTGATGATTGATGCATCTCCTTTCACAGAATGTGTTATGGATCACTGAATTAACTTCATGAACAGTAATCATTCTTATCCCCTTCCATTATCTCACTTTCCGCTAATTACAAACCCCGTCACCTCCCATATTCATTTTTTCAATCCCTATTCTGACATTGATTGCAGTCAAGAGAATTTCTATGTTAAAGAAGATGAAGGTGGCAGGTACTTGTGTGGATTGCATTTGGGTTTTATTTGTTTGATTTACAGTTGATTGTTGTTGTCATTGAGAATTGACCATGTCTTTTCCCCCTCATTATATCATATTTTCGCTCAATACAACCCCCTCACATATCCCAAAACGCTTTTTTACCCCTTGCTCATTGATTAATAGTGAAACAATTTGTATGGATTGGATTGCATGAGTCTGATACACTATTGAGCCAAATATATTTCATATTTTTAAAGATTTGTCATGTATGGTCATTTAAAAGACTATTTTCTAATTGATCGCATATGCAGGATGAGTTTTTTCAGTCGAGGTAGCCATGGCCGAGGAAACAGAGGAAGAGGTAATTGGAACTAAGGCCCCAGAAGGCCTAGGTTCTCCATACATTTTGATGTTGATTCATAAGAGCTTGGCCAATTGTTTCATGTTGGATTCTTCAATTGGATTGGGCAAGGATTAATCCAACCTAGGCCTGAAAGGCCTCCTTTCCAAGCCCCGCAAGCACCCGGTATCCCTATACCTCCTCATGTCTCATTACACCCCAAGGTCCCTGAAAATGATGGATGGCAGGAGATTGTCCACCCGATAGTCTCCCAACATCGTGGCTGGCCCAACTTGTCTTTGCCTCCTCCTTCGTCGATTAACCCCATTTCCCAAGCTTCCCCTAATCACTCACCAGTGCAATCCTCCCATGCTAGAAAGAGATTGAAAACTGAGGCACTCCATGCACTTGATAAAGGAAAAGCCATTGCTGCCCCTTCCTCACCCTCCAATGGATCTAAAAAATCTATGTCTTCCCAGATGCATTTGAGGGATGATTGTTCCCATGTGATCAGTGACATTAGGCCTAAAGGCTCTGCACAACCAAAGGAAAATTCAGGAAAATCAAGAGAGGACAACAGCAATCAAGGAAGGGTTGCATCACAGTCTGGAAAATATGGTTTCTAGTTTTTTTTATTATATCTATTGTTCTATGACAATTGACTTTGGGGATCTTTGGACATCATGTTTATTTTGGATATATGAGTATTATTTTGAAATAATTTCAAATTTCATGAGTTTTAATTGCCAAAAGTGAATATGTTGATGGGAGGCACAAGGAGGTGTATTTTTCTTAACTAATGGTTATGTTATGATTGTTATGATTGTTATGAACCAAAGGGAGTTACAAGGGGTCCCGCCTACTAGTTATTATTTAATTATGACCCTTAATTATAATTATTACTTTTCCCCCTAACTAAAGTTAGTTGAGTCTTTTAATTAACTTAACTAATGAGTTGGTTCAACTACTTCAACCAATTCTAATTTGTTATAAGTAAGAAGAAAGGGAGGAACAAAGAGAGGATAGAAGCAGAAGCATGCTAAGGTTTGCACTTTGAGTTACGTTGAGATAGTTCATTTTTCATTCATTCATATATTCATCAAAGCCTAATTCTCTTTTGTGATAGCAGGGTCTTATTATAGACAACAATATTTAGGGTTGAATCAAATCATTCAAACACTTTTTTTTCAGAGGTGTTGATCTATCTTTCATAGTCTGTGTAGACTTGTTTGTTTGTGAATTAATTTTCATGACTAATAAAGGATATTGTGTAGAGTCGAGTGGGCAGCAATCTGTGGCAAGTTGATCCAACTTTTAGATTTCAATTTTGGTTTTCTGTCAGAGGTCCTTTTGTATGTTCCAACAGGGATGTCTAAGTTTGACTTTGGTCCAAGATTTCTATATGAGATTTTGTAAAGAAAATGAATCTTTTGTGAATTGGAATGAAATAAAGGATTTCTTTATGTCTCAATTGTCTTGTTTATCATCTTGGTGTCTTTACTTATGTTCTTACATTTATTTTAGAAACTGTTATATTCATGAAATTACATAAAAAGTGAATTTCCAGCAAGCTGTTTGTTGATAAAAGACTAGACTAAGCACTTGTAATTAATACTTGTGAGTTAGGATGTTATTTTTGTTGTCTATAAACATAGGGTGATATTCCCATCTACTTTTCTCTAGCCAAGTAAAGTCTAAAAATGCTTGAGTAAGATCATTTCATATATTTTCCTCAACAGTGGTTAAAAAGAAAGTGTATTAAAGTTGTAACACATAGATAATTTGAGTATATGCAGCGTATGTATATTTCAACATTCCAATGGATATACAATTAGTCATAATTTGGTAAGAATATTTTTTATTAGTATATCCAGATTCAATGCTAATCACTGTATGGTAGAGGGATTTCAATTGGGTGTGGAATTATAGTACCCATTTTCAATAACTCTGCAGTTGGATGCATATACAGAAAGTATATAATCTTATTCACTATATATCCAAATTACTTGTGGTATGATTGGGAATTTTTAGTTGGATGCAAGGTTTAGATGCATTTTTGTTGCAGACCTTGCTTTGAGGCCATGTAATTCCAGATGGATTTTGTATCCAATCAAACTATTCCAAATCATTTTTTTTTTGCATTATTTTGGATATGGGCCTGTAGCCATTGGATTGGACAAGGTTGCATGAAGAAGGGGAAAGAAAATGAATGATTTGAATACATTGGGAGATGAAGAAGAATCATTTTGTTTTTAATGTGGTTTTGGCATTGACTATGGCATGGAAGAAGATATATATTAATGATCAATGGGATAAGTTTCATTGGGAATTATTCAATGGTTGTTTCTTTGTTTGGAAGCATCTAGTCCACACAACCACATTCCACTTTTGGACTTCGAGGTTGATCAAAATTTTATCATTTTTCTATCCTCTCTTGATCTCTAGTAGCATCTGTGCTGTTTTCCTCCTACCTATTGACCCCTATGAGTTCTCCATATGGTGTTTGACCTACCCAACTACCACAAAATTCATCCTCGAAACTAATAGTTTTTTATTCTTTGAATATAAGACACTTTAAATCACTACCATCTTTCATTCTTTCCAACTGCGGGCCACTAGTGAATATGACGAGAAACAAGAAGATAGTACACAATTCTAGGATAAGATTGATGAGTTTCATTCCCAAAGTAAGAAAATGTATAGGAAGGTAAGGAAATGATCTAAGGAATATCAAGTGCTCACCATTGCTAATAGATATCTGAAGAAAAAACTTTCTAAAATGGGAAACATGGCAAAGGGAAATTTGAAAATTTTGGTTAATTATGAAGGGTTTTGTTGAAGTTATCGGGGTGAATTTATTTTGAATGAGGAAATGAAAATATATCAATGTGGGGGAGATGTTGACCTCCCATTTTTTCATAATCGATTTCATTTTTTTTTCCAATAATCCTACTTTATACCTGGATATTACCCATATTGTCATACATATTTTCACTTTTGAAGCCAAAACCCTTTGATAAGCACATCGAGGTGAAAGTTTTTTATTTTTATTTATTCCTATGTTTAATGTACCCAACCACCCACATGTTGTTCATGCACCAATATCTAACACACCCAGCCACCCACAGGTTGACCACACTACTCCAAAAACTCGCTTCTAAATTGATTTTGAATTATAAAAACATTTAATCCAAAAATCAAGCATGAAAGACTCACATGCATTAATCAAGATCCATGCTACAACATAAAATAAATAAGAAACGTTCCATGCAAAACAAATAACCAGCAAGCATGTGCATTCTAAATACATATCTCAGAGATAATTAAATACACACTGAAATATACATTATACAGAAAACACAAAGAGCACTTATCTTTTCAAGAAAACACTCACCAACTGGATGCAGACCAAGGACGTTCCTCCCAACCATAGACACTGATATTATTTTACTCTTAATAACAGATCACCCTTGAGCCTAGGATATGAATCCACAAGGATAGGTCCTAGGAAAAATCTAAAACACACAACAGTTGGCCAACTAGTTCTCAGGTTTCCCAACCATACAAAAAATCTTAATTTCCATCTCTCTTTCCCCCTCAGTCTACACAACCCAAAGAAATGAATGTTGGAAGATTGATTATTGTCATTGATGTCACCCCTAGTCATGGGTTTTTGACCGCAAGATTGATAAAGGTATTTGGACATGAAGGAAAATGCACATGCATATACAACACCCATGAATGGATAGTATGCATCATGTTGTTTCCGGTGGTATGTGGCATGTCACATGGATCCTCATG
>JASDQU011311157.1:0-15115 GCA_032191745.1 Picea mariana | reverse complement strand
GAGAAGAGATGTGACGACTATTCACATTTGCAAGAAGATGATTAAAATGAGGCTCTGAAGGCCTTTTTACAATAAACAGGAATTCCCAAAACCCTAGACATCCAAAAACCTAACCCTAGGATACGAAGCGCCAAAAGTCATGTGGGTCCCGTTTGGGTAAGTTAGTACATCAACTTCCCGGGGTCGTAACTTTTGCATACGATCTCCGTTTTAGGCGTATGATAGCTCGTTGGAAAGGTATCGTCGAGGAAATTAATTTTGAGGGCTCAATGATGCCTATGGATATAATTAAGAACCTCTATCTCTAAAAAAATTCATTTAGGCCCTCAAAATGGCCCCAGAAGTTAAAACCTGCTAAAAATAGTAAATTGCCAAAATTGTCAGAAAACTATTTTGAACCAGTCGAAAAAGGTGGGTGGCCACCGATATCCACCTGGATCAATCCCCTATCCAATCTTAGGGAGAATCAATTCTCCCACTACCATTTTAAGGGGGTGGAAATGGAGTTTTTTCTCTCACCAAAGGAGGGTGCCACTTTGGTTGGAGGGAAATATGGGATCTTCCACCTTTTCCTAAGGGCCATCTCTTAAGGGATGAGGTTTTTTTGGTTGAATCCTATACTATAACTCTATCTTAGTATCAAATCCAAACTTAAGGAGCCATATCCTAAACCATTTCCCTCATAAGATTATGGTGGTTAAGCCTCTCAAGCCTATATACTGAAGGCATTTCCAAGGAAAAGGGGGAAGAATTCAAATGTCAAATATTTCATCTTGGGAGAAACATCAACATTTTTATCTCAAGGTTTTAATGCAAGGGTTGGACGATGAGAGCTTGGAGAAGTTACTGCATCTTCAAGCATGCTTTGTAGGTGTCTTCTTTGGCTTTCCAATTAATATAAACTTTTCCTATTCCCTCCAAGTTCATGTGTTCTACATCTACATTTACTTGTCTATTTCCATTTCCATCTTCATAGATAGTTATGTTTTATCTAATCATATAGAGTAGGAGGAAGAGTTAGATAAAACATATCTATATATGAATATTTAAAGGACAATAGACAAGTAAAAATAGATGTATAACATATGAACTTGAAGGGAATAGGACAAGTCTATATTAATTGGAAAGACAAACAAGGCAATTACAAAGAATGCTTGATGATGCAGTAACTTCTCCAAGCTCTCATCATTGCAGCCCATTTCCATGCCATTTCCATTGCATCCTATTGTCATGCCATGCCATTGCCATGCCTCACCAAGCCAATAAATGATATTAACTAAGTTACAAGATCACAAATATAAATCCCTTAAAAAAAGTAATCATTAAATGAAAGGGGGATGAAAATGCAATCCTAAACTAGGGTTTAGATAAAAAATGTTTATTGAAATGAAAGATGGAACATAACAACCTTAGAATATTCAAGACATCAATCTCTAAAGGGATGAAAAATATGGCATAAATATAATAAAAGGATTCAAGGTGTATTCTAAAGGTGAAACATGACAACTAAACCCTAGACGTCAAGCTAAAAAGGATGGAAATCGAGGGTAAGTCCTAATCTAACCACTAAATTGAGGGTTTCAAGGAAAGGTTAATTCAAGAAGAATACAAGATAACATGCAATATCACCACTTTGTTAAACATATATTTAATAATTCAAGGAATAACCATACATAAAACTTGAAATAATGACCTAGACCTAGACCTAGACCTTGCCTTTCCTTTCCATGCCATGCCATGCCTTTCCTTTCCATGCCATGCCTTTACTTGTGTTTACTTTCCATTCTATGTGATATAGATGGATATCGGTGGCCACCCACCTTTTCCAACTAGCTCAAAACAGTTTTCTGACATTTTTTGCAATTTACTATTTTTAGCAATTTTAACATCCGGGGCCATTTTGAGGGCCTAAATGAAGGTTTTTCAGTATAGATCTCCTCAATTATATCCGAAGGCATGATTGAGACACCAAAATGCATCTCCTTGATGATACCTTTCCAACGGGCTATCACATGCCTAAAATGGAGATCATATGCAAAAGTTACGACCCCGGGAAGTTGATGTACTAACTTACCCAAACGGGGCCCACATGACTTTTGGTGCTTCATCTCCTAGGGTTAGCTTTTTGGATGTCTAGGGTTTTTGGTATTATTGCTTATTGTAAAAAGGCCTTTAGAGCCTCATTGTAACCTTCTTCTTGCAAATGTGCGCTGCTGTCACATCTCTTCACAGAGATAAGCCACCACCATTCCAGCAAGCTTGTTTCCGCTGCATTTTACAGTTTTAGCTTATTTGGTTATTGAATAGAAAACCAGTTTTACTGTATCTCTGTTATTTTTTGTTAAGCACCTATTAATAATTTGTATTCATTTCGTTCTGCTCATAAAATACGGATCAGTGGTATCAGAGAGGTCTGCTCCTTGTCGTCTTAATGCATGTCCCCAACGAGGTCGAAGTACAAAGAGTTGGGTCTCGAGCTTGTTTCTCTTGAGGACATAAGCTCTCGCATGCCTAAGAAACCTCCCATGGCAGGAGAAAAGAAATATGATGGGACAGGAGATCCTTTCAAACTGTTTATTGAGGAAGCCCTCACGCAACAGAGGAACGAGATGATGGATAGTTTTGCACAAATCCTTCGACGACTACCAACAGGCGACGCATCTTCTTCGAACGGAGGCGCCGCCCCCTTTAAGGTACACATAAAATTTGATATTCCTATATTTGAAGGTCAAATAAATGCATATGCTGTAGACAAGTGGTTGAATCTACTAGAAGGGTATTTTTCTGTTCATAAATTTTCGAATAGAGAAAAGATTACTTTTGCACTCCTCAAAGTCGTTCCCCATGTCAAAGATTGGTGGGAAACTTTCTGTGAGAAAAAGGAAACAAAGGAAACCTCATTATTTTTAGTCACGACCACCTGGGAATCCTTCAGGGGTGCTATTAAGGAACAATACTACCCTGTCAGAAGTTATGACGACCTGTATACCAAATGGACCACACTGTGGCAAGAAAGAGACCAAGTAGTGCCAGATTTCACAAATATATTCCATACCTTGTGCACCAAGTTGGGTATCAAATATTCGGTGTGACATCTAGTGCTCAAGTATCGCAGTGCTCTGCATAGATACATCCAGATTGAAATGGAATTTCTGGACATCTCATCCTTGGGTGCAGCAGAATCTCAAACAAAAGACGTGGCAATTTGGGCCTGGGAACCCCTCACAACAAAAGCCAGGAAAGGGCCAACCCATCGAACAAAGGAAAGAGAAAAGATGGACAATATCAAGACAACCAGTACAAGCCACAAGCAAAGAAGGACACTGGAAAGACAAAGAAATATACTAGGAAGTGGTGTGACTTCCATAAGAGCCCTTGGCATAACACTATTGATTGCCGCTCAAAGAATTCGCTAGTGGCCGAAGTGAAAGCCTCTGAATCAGATGCAGATTCTTACTCCGAGACAGAACTAGAAAGGGGAAGACAGATCATTGACGTGGAACCCAGTGCCACCGTTGCTACCACCAAGCTCCAACCTAGTGAACCAAACAAGACAGAAGAAGGAGAGCACCTCTTCCATTCATATATGTGGGTAAAAGACACCCCACTGCACTTCATCATTCATAGAGATAGCCAGAAGAACCTCATCTCAGCAGAGGTCATCAAGCGGCTGGCCCTACCAACAACGCTGCACCCACAACCCTACACCATTGGATGGCTCCACCAAGGAAGCAATCTCCACGTCAGCCAACAATACCGATTGTCGTACGACATTAAGCCCTTCAAAGATGAGGTATTGTGTGATGTTGCTCCTCTCGAAGTTTGTGATGTTCTTTTGGTCCAACCTTATTTATGGAAATGTCATGCTGTATATAAGTCTAGGCCTCGTAGTGTTATTATTACTTTGAACAAGAAATTGTACAGGATACCCGAGGCAGTCCCACCTAGTGCTATTTCCTTGATCTCTGCTAAGAAATGAAGGAAGGTCATCTCTCAGAAGGGGAAGTTTGTCTTCTTCATGATTCACTCTCAGAATAAGTGAAATATTGCAGCCACATCCAGGGTCTCTGTGGCCAACCTCTCCACATAGCAAAATTAAGTAGATAAGGTTGTGGAAGAATACTCGGATATCTTCTCCTCACCTATAGAGTACCTCTGCACTGCCAGGTCAAGCACCCCATCGATATGGCCCTTAGTGCACCGCTGCCCAATGGGCCAGTCTATCATCGCTCTTTGTTAGAGAATGAGGAGATCAAGTGACAGATCCAAGAACTGCTCCACAAGGGGCACATACACCCCATCTCATCACCTTGCGGGAACCCAATCGTGCTGCTACAAAAGAAAGATGGAACCTGGCAACTCTGTATTGATTACCGAGCTCTAAATAAAATCACTGTTAGAAACCGATACCCAATTCCCCCAATCAATGACCTCCTTGATCAACTCACAGGGGCCAAATACTTCAGTAAGATTGATATGAAGTCTGGCTACCACCAGGTCCCGATAGAACAGACAGATATATGGAAGATCACCTTCAAGTCAAAGGAAGGACTTTTTGAATGGTTGGTGATGCCCTTTGGTTTGAAAAATGCTTCAACCACTTTTATGAGGATGATGTATGATATCCTACGACCATTTACCAATACTTTTGTAGTAGTGTATCTAGATGACATTCTAATTTACATCAAGACTTGGGCCAAACACTTGCAACATATTCAACACGTTTTGCACACCTTGCGATAGCACAAGCTATACGCCAACCTGGAAAAATGCTCCTTCAGCATGGATAGGGTCCATTACCTGGGCTACATCATTGATTAGCATGGCGTACATGTGGATCCAGCCAAGATCCAAGTCATCCATGACTGGCCAGCCCCAACAACACTCACTGAGCTTCGGAGCTTCTTGGGACTTGCTAATTTCTACTGCAGTTTCGTGTTGGGTTTCTCCCATATTGCATGGGCCCTCAGCCAAATAAACAGGGGTGGTGGTAAGGTGAAATTTGCATGGGGCCGGTCCCAACAACAAGTGTTCGATGATTTGAAGCAGCGCTTGTGCTCAGCCCCAGTACTTTCACTACCAGACCTGCAACATCCCTTTGAGATCGAGACAGATGCTTCAGACTATGTTGTGGGCACCATTCTCACTCAGCACGGCCACCCTGTGGCCTATCATAATGAAACACTGTCAGATACTATCCGTAAGTACCCTACTTACGGCAAAGAAATGTACTCCATTATGAAAGCACCAGTGGGGACATTACATTCTTGGGAAGGAGACAATCATCCACATTGATCATAAGCCACTGTAGTTCATGCAGACACAGGGAAAATTGTAGAATGACCACCATCAAAAGTGGTCCACATACTTGCAGCAATTCCACCTCAACATCAAGTATAAAACAGGAAGCACCAATCGTGTCGCTGATTGCCTCAGCAGACCTCCAGTCGTGACACTCACCATGGTGCTAGACTCTTGCGACCATGAGACATCTGGATGGCCCCAACTCTATGAGATAGACCCTGACTTCGCCACCACCTACCAAATGTTGGGTGAAAATGCAGTTGTCGATAATTTCCATCTTCAGGATGGGTTGCTGTGTCGTTTGGGCCATATATGTGTTCCATCAAGTGAGCTAGCGAATATGATTTGGGAAGCCCACTACAGTTGGGTGGTAGGACACTTTGATGTCAAAAATACAGTGGCGATGATACATAAACATTTCTACTGACCGAAACTTTGATAGAAGGTCATCAAGCATATCAGGTCCTGCACTGCCTGCGCTATTGCCAAACTGACCACTAAGAAACAGGGCCTATACACCCCTCTTCCTACTCCTGATAGGCCATGAGAATCCATCTCAATGGACTACATGTCAGGCCTCCCATCCACCAAGCAGGGAAATGACTGTGTTTTTTTGGTTGTTGATCGCTTTTCTAAGATGGTGATTTTGGTTGCCTGCAAGAAGAGCATCACAACAGAGGAAACTGCCAAGCTCTTCTTTGAATGAGTCTGGGTACATTTTGGAATCCCACAAACCATTGTCTCAGATTGGGATAGTCGATTTCTCAGCACATTCTGGTCGAGCCTCTAGTCACTGCTGAACACCAAGCTCACCAAATCAATAGCCTTCCACCCCCAGACAGATGGCCAAACCAAGGTTGTAAATCGAATGATTGTGCATATCCTTCACGTGTATAATTCAAAGAACCCTCGCACATGGGATGAGAGACTTCCCTATGTCTAGCATAGCTACAACCGAGCCTTGCATAGCTCAACTGGCCACATCCCCTTTCAAGTGGGGTTGGGATTCCAACCATTGGGTCCCATAGATGTTGCACTTCCCCTTGCGGTCACCTCGACTGACTCATATCTTGCTCCAACTGAAGCTGACAAAGTCACCCGGTTCATTGAGAGGATCCAACACATCCTCCAATAGGTTCAGGATATCCTACAGAAGTCTAATGACAAGTACAAACAACGCCATGATCAACATCGGGTGCCGCATAAGTTTCAGGTGGGTGACAAAGTTTAGTTGCACTTGCAGAAAGAACGCCTTACATGACCCCATCGGAAGCTTCACCCACTCCATTATGGACCATAAACTATCACCAAGGCTGTGGGAGATAATTCTTTTGAGCTCAACTTTCCTCCTTTCCTTGGCCTGCACCTAGTGTTCAACGTGGATCTCCTTCGCCCTTATTTCCCACCATTATTGGACACCTCAGAAGTAGCAGAACATATGACACCAATAGATCTCAACCCCGATTGCATACAATAGGCATTCAATGATCAGATTATGGACAGACATATCAAGGGCACTTGACAACAAAGGATCCAACTTTATTGAGTCGTCAAATTAGGGCAGCTCCTGCACTAAGGAAAGTGGCTCACCCGGGGCCGAATTCAGTAGAAATTTCCTCATCTAATGGGGGACCTCAACGCAATGGAGACCATTGATTCCCAATGAGGGAGGATTGATCCATATGGATATCGGTGGCCACCCACCTTTTCCAACTGGCTCAAAACAATTTTCTGACATTTTTGGTAATTTACCATTTTTAGCAGTTTTATCTTCCGGGGCCATTTTGAGGGCCTAAATGAAGTTTTTTCAGTATCGAGCTCCTCAATGATATATAAGGGCATACTTGAGCCCCCAAAATGAATCTCCTCGACGATACCTTTCCAACGGGCTATCACACGCCTAAAACGAAGATCGTATGAAAAAATTACGACCTCGGGAAGTTGATGTACTAACTTACCCAAATGTGGCCCACATGACTTTTGGCGCTTCATCTCCTAGGGTTAGGTTTTTGGATGTCTAGGGTTTTTGGCATTCTTTCTTATTTTAAAAATGCCTTCAGAGCCTCATTGTAACCTTCTTCTTGCGAATTCGTGCTGCCGTCACATCTCTTCTCAGAGATAAGCCACCACCATTCCAACAAGCTTGTTTCCAATGCATTTTACAGTTCAACTTATTTTGTTATTGAATAGAAAACCAGTTTTATTGTATCTCTGTTATTTTGCATTAAGCACCTATTAATAATTTGTATTCATTTCATTCTGCTCATAAAATCCGAATCACCATGCCATGTCATGCCTTGTCTTGCATTTCATTTCCATGCCATGCCATGATTTTCCTTTCCTTTCCATGCCATGCCTTTCCTTTCCTTTCAATGCCTTGCCTTGGTATGCCATGCCATTCCATGCCTTTCCTTGCCTTACCTTGACATGGCATTCCATGCTTTTCCTTTCCTTTCCAAGCCATTCCTTTCCATGCTTTTCCATTCCATGCCTTTCCTTCCCATGCCATGCCATGCCTTTCCTTTCCATGCCATGACATTGCTTGCCTTGCCACACCTTTCCTTCCCATGCCATGATTTACCTTGCCTTCACTTTCCATGCCATGAAATTTCATGCATTTCCTTTCCATGCCATGCCATGCCTTGCCTTGCCATGACTTTCCTTTCCTTTCCAAGCCATTAATTTCCTTGGCATTCCATGGCTTGGAAAGGAAAGGCATGGCATGGCATGCCAAGGAAATATATGGCTTGGAAAGGCAAGCCAAGGCATGAAAAGGAAAGGAAACACATGGCATGGCATGGAAAGGCATGGAATGTCATGAAAAGGAAAAGCAATGCATGTCATGGAAAGGTAAGGCATGGAATGACAAGGCATGTCAATAAAAGTGAAGGAAATGTCAATCCTTGCCATGCCATGCCATGCCTTATGACCATGCCATGCCTTTCCATGCCATGTCATTCCTTTCCTTGCCTTGCCATGCCATGCCTTGCCTTGACTTGTATTCCCTTGCCATTCCATGTCTTTCCTTTCCTTTCCATGACATGGCTTTCCATTCCATGCCTTGTGTTACCATGCCATCTCATGACTTTCCTTGACTTTCCTTGCCATGCCTTGAATAACAAAGAATGGAATGGCATCGAAAGGAAAGGCCATGCATGGCATGACATGGAAAGGAAATGCATGGCATGGAATGGCATGGAAAGGAAAGGCATGACATGGCATGGAAAGGAAAGGCATGGCATGGAAAGGCATGGTAAGACAAGTGAAGGAAATTCCAAGCCTTTCCATTCCATACAATGCCCTTCCATACCATGTCATGCCTTTCATTTCCATGTCATGCCATGCCATGCCTTGCCTTTCCATACCATGCCATGCCATGCCTTGCCTTGCCATGCCTTGCCTTGCCTTCACTTGCCATGTCATGCCTTTCCTTTCCTTCACATGACATGACATGCCATGCATTGCCTTATGATGCCATGCCATGCCATGCCGCCTTGCCTTTCCATGCCATTCCTTTCCATGCCTTGCCTTTCCACACCATCCCATGCCTTGTCTTTCCAATTCATGCCTTCCCTTGCATCACCTTCCCATGCCATGGCCTTGCCTTGCCTTTCCATTTCCATTGTTTGTAAAAATACAGTTATTTTCATCGTTAGAGAGAATTGTTATTAAATTAATTTAATAAAAATAATAATGGCATTCACGTATCATACCTTATTTTTTTCCTAAAAAAATAATTCTTGTACTAAATGAACAACTTCAATATGTAAAAATTACAATCAAAGGATTCATTAAGCATGTAATTATACAAATTTTTATCCCATCTATCTTAGATAAAAGTACTTGCATGAGAATTTCAATGTCATAACATAAGCTCTCTTTATTCATATATCTAAGGTATTTTCATAGTTGTGAAACATGGATTATCATAATTAACGGTATTTACCTAGACCTAGACTTAGGCCTAGACCTTGCCTTGCCTTGCCATGTCTAACTTTGCTTAGCCTTGTCATCTCTTTCCTTGGCTTTCCTTGGCTTTCCTTGCATTTCCATACCTATACCTAGAACTATACCAAGACAAATTAAAAAATTGAACTTAAAAAAAATAAAATTTTTGTTTGCATTCAAAACATCAATTACCTTGTTCAACAAAAACGAAAAATATGATTCGAAACTTTGTTTAGGTGCTCTAGAAAACGATGAAACAAGCGATGAATTCTGTTAATTGTGTTTGACTGAAAGCATATTTATACGATTTGGTGCGAAATGAAACGATGCGACGTGTCTTTTCATTGTTTCCATTCGATGGAATTCTCTCACCCAGCTTTCGGCCAAGAAAAGGTTTTTTCGGCCGAAAAGCTAGGAAACCGTTTAATTTTAATAGATTCTTTTAGAATTACGTTTTTCGGCCGAAACAAAATTCTTTCAGTTGAAAACTAGTGAATGGGATTGTTTGCAGGAACCATAGAATTCCCTCTAGCTTACCTAAACTTTGGATGTTGCGGACTCCTGCAAATACTCAGAATTTGGTTTCGAAAATGATACTAGCATTTGTAAAATTGAATCTACTTTCAATGGATATAATTTGTTTTCATTTTCATTATTTTTATTCAATTTTATTTAATTTAAAAAAAAAATCACTACATAATATTTTCAGCTGACATTATGATTCAATGAAATAAAATATCTGTACCTCTAAAAATACACAGTGAAAAATTTAGAAAAAATTTAGAAAAAATTATATTCATAATCCTTAAACTGTTCTTTTCAAAAGGGTATTTTTAGATTTTACTTTTAAGTAAAAATTAAGATAGATACAAGGTGGGGGAAAACATGTGTTTAAAATATCCAACATTTTCAGCTTGGTCAACTTTAAAATATTCTATAAATTCTAGTATTCATCCATTAGATTAAAAATTATAGTCGTAATAAAATAGAGTCTTTGTAGATTATTGCAGTATATTCTGTTTGTTAAAAACAAAATTTTAATAATAGATACATTGTTGGGGGAAAAATAACTCATTATCATTCCTTTCATGTTTAAGGAACATACTGTTAAACAATTTGTTGATTAAGGTTGGTTGTCATTGATGTCAACCCTTGAAGAAATCCCTGTAGCACAAGGTTTGGGTAATGGACCGAAGTTTTTTTGATGTAAATATGACTCATTATTGTCTTGTCATGGTTGATAAGAAGTAAAAATGGATGAAATCCAAAGTGGTCCCATTATGGTGAAAGCCCTCACGGGAAGACGCTTTGCAAAGTGATAGGACCCAAGCTTATTTGAGGAATAATGAGATGAAGGATAGTGAATTTATCAGTGAAACTATCCTAGATGGATAGTGCTTGTCATGCTATTTCCGGTGGTATGTGGAACATCACATAACTCCTCATGGTTAGAGTGTTACGACCATATGAAGTTGGAGAACCCTTCATAAGTCTTATAGAAGCCCCCAAGGGTCAAAGTGTTTTGAAAAATGAATTATTTTAAATGAAGAAGCTCTAAAATAAGGAAAGTGTATGGCTACATGAAGATATAAATAAGAGGCAAAGCTCACTCACTATACACACACTTGTACATATTGTATATCTATTTTCTTGTGTAAAGATTCATGTAAATACTTGTGGATACATTTGAAGTGGCGAACATCTGAGGTAGCATGAAAGGTTGACGGTGAAATTCTCGGAATTACAGCAAAACCCTATTTTCTAAGGTGTACGCGGGGTGTCTGTGTACAAGTTGTGTAGATGTTGAGTTATATGCGGACTTTTTATGTACAAGCTATGTAAATGCTGAGTTATACGCGAGCTGTCTGTGTACAAAGTGCGTACATGCTGAGTTATACACGGGATGGCAGTGTATTAGGGTGCATACATGTTGGTGAATCCATGAAAACTTGAAGAGATGAAGATGCATAGGTTCTAGATTATGATATTAAGCTCCCAGGAAGGTCTAAAGTGCTTAGATACATCAGATCCATCCATTGGTTCAAAAGGTATGTCTTATTTCTATGAATAGTTGGATTTTGATGTATGCATGAGGAATGGAAATGGAGATTTGGGGATTCTCCCTAGAGATACTAGTGGCTTCATGGGATCTTTTGCATAAGTCAGATCTATAGAAATAAAGTGCTGGTATATTCATCAGTGATACTTCTTGTATTTCTTAGCATATGGCTAAGGGTTTTTATGGTACATGGTTGAGAGCTTGTATTTGTGTAGTAGTTGATGTATTGAGAGGCTGAATATTAGAAAGGGGTTGATGACTAATATCATGTGAGGGATATTATACTTGTTCATGATTACACATACCTATCTGACACATGACTAGAGAGAGGCATACTTTCCTTGAGTAAAGGTTATATATGAGGATGCAAGCATAGGGTACAGTTACAGTCTGGATACAGTGACAGATTATAGATCTATGTGAAAGAAGTTACAGAGGATCAAAAGTTTTCAAGAAAAAGGAAACCCTAGTTTTCATAAGGCATACGCAGGCCGCATGACATTTTGGTAGCGTACATATGCAGGTTGCATAACATATAGGGTGCATACATACGCAGGTTGCAGAACTACAGGTCACGTATCTGTTGTATTTTTGTAGATACATGTTCAGTTCATGTACAGTTTGATTACATGGCTATTGTACAGATTGGATACAGGTCAATGGTACAAGTTGATAAAGTTGTACAACAGTATATCTCACAGTGACAGGTTGAGAGTGGTTCCATAATTCTACTTATACTTCAGGGAGATTGGATGGGGCAAGGATAGGTGGTTGTGGCCACCTTCCGGTTGTAGCCGGAGAACATAGGGGGTTGTATCC
This sequence comes from Picea mariana, assembly GCA_032191745.1. Taxonomy (NCBI): domain Eukaryota; kingdom Viridiplantae; phylum Streptophyta; class Pinopsida; order Pinales; family Pinaceae; genus Picea; species Picea mariana. Next base: position 2,985 of record JASDQU011311157.1, on the reverse strand, counting down.
TCCTTCTGGTTGTAGCCAGTGAATTGGGGAGTTGGAGCTTTCCTCAGGTTGTAGCCTGAGAAAATAGGGGGTTGAAGCCTCCTTCTAGTTGCACCTAGAAAACAAAGGAAGTTGGTGCTGCCAATGAATTTAATTCTTCAAGACATATAAGAAAAAACATTTTGTGGTTTTCTCTCGATTTGGGTTTCCACGTAAAACACTAGTTTACTGTGTATGTGTGTGATTGTTCATTTCCTATTGCTCATTATTGGATAATAATTCTGCATTGATATAACACTTGGATTATTTGGAGAAAAATGATTATAATTACGCTATTACTGATTCACCCCCCCTCTCAGTAATCCAACAATTGGTATCAGAGTAGGTTCCTTCAGAAATCAGTTTAACCACTGAAGGGTAGATCATGGAAAGTACCAACTTGTATAAAAATGGAACACCACAGTTTGATGGACAAAAGTATGCTTTTTGGAGCATAAGGATGAAGACATATATACAAGCACATGGATTTCAAGTTTGGAAATCAATTGTAAATGGATACACAACACCAACAGTTCCACCAACAAATGACAAAGAAATGAAAATCGGTGAGAATAATTCCAAAGCTACAAATGCACTTTTGAATGGTCTCAGTGATACGGCATTCACCAAAGTTGCACATTGTAAATCCGCTAAAGAGATTTGGGACAAGATTCGAAATATTTATGAAGGAGATACAAAAGTCAAAGCAACAAAGATTCAAACTTACCGAGGTCAGTTCAAACAACTAAAAATGAAGGAAGATGAGAATATTGTAGCCTACTTCTTACGAGTCGATGAAACAGTGAATGCAATCATAGGATTGGGAGAAGAAATCAAAGAATATGTAATTTTTCAAAAGGTACTAAGATCTCTTCCTATGAGATTCAACCCTAAGATATAAACACTAGAAGAAAGATTGGATCTAAACTCAATAAGCATGGATGAACTGCATGGAATCTTCACAACATATGAAATGAGAACCGAACAAGAAAATCTAGATGTAAAAGAAGCAGCCTTCAAAGCATCCAAAAGATCAAAGCAAAAGAAGTAGGAACAATGAGAATATAGTAGCAGTAGGGACACCTCAGAAGATGATGAAGAAGTGGCCAACTTTGTCAAAAGACTGAACAAGGGAACCAATGGTAGGTATAGAGGTAAGCTTCCTTTAATTTGTTTTAATTGTGATGGTATTGGTCATTTTGCTAACAATGTCCTCATAAGAAAAAGAGAAATGATGAAGGTTACTCAAAAGACAAACACACATATAAAGGAAAAAGAACTACAAAGAAATATTTTAAGAAAAGCTTATGCATCAATGAAGACATCTCATAATCAGATAAAGATGAAATCAATGACAGTGAGACAGGAAGAGTTCTATTCATGGCAGTAAAAGATTTTGACAAAGAAGACTCCGAAGAAGAATATGAAGAAGCCGGAGAAGCATATGAAGAAGACGAAGATGAAATTGAAGAGGCAAAAGTTGACTATCAAGAAGAATTAATGTGTTCCATAGAAGTTATCAGAAGAGAAAAGAAGAAAAACAAGAAACTACAAGAAGAACTAGAGAAGAAAAAGGACACTCGAGAACTAGAACAAATGATCAAAAAATTGAAGGTTCAAATAGAAGAGGATAAAAGAATTGAAGAAGCACTCAAAGAACAACTAGAAGAAAAGGACAAGATAATTAGAAACTTGGAAGCAAATATTGTCACACTAAGAAAGGATATTCAAAAGAAAAATATGCAGAATAGCTCAAAAGTTCTCGATGACATTATCAAGACATTATCAGCAGTCAAATATCTCATCTTGACAAGTATGGACTTGGATTGAATCAGACAGAAAATGGATCAAGCTCCAAGACAACAAAGTAAGAAACAAATCCAAAAAGTTATGCAGAAACAATCAAAGGGGATAGGAAGATATACAAAGAAGATTACAGGGACACTCCTCCACCAAGAAGATTCATATTTTAGAATCAACAATAGACAAATAGGCCTCAAGAAGAAGAAGGATTCATAAGAGCACTTCCTTTCATAATTTATTGGTTATGTTATGCATGTAATAATTTTGGACATAAAGTTGTGAATTGCAGAGCTAACAACAGGAACAATAACAGCTTTGAGATTCATACACAAAGGGGTTATTCAAGAAGACGTAGTGAAACACAAAGAAGAAGTTACAACAGGTTTGAATCTTTGATCACTAAAGTGGAATGTTAGAAATGTAACAATTTTGGACACGTGGCCAAATATTTCAGAATGACAGTCCCTCCTAAATAACCTCAACAGAATAACAAAAGTCACATACAAGAACCTCAGAAAACGACATGGATAAGAAAGCAATATTAGTATAGCAATGAAGAATGCACAGTCGCTCTACAAGATAAGAAAAAGAAACACGGTTGATATGTTAACAGTGGGTGTTCAAAACACATGACAGGTGATAGAGACAAATTTCTTACATTGCGAAAGGAAAGAAATGGATCAGTCTCCTTCGGAAATGATAATTCAACCAAAATCACTGGAGAAGGCACAATCTGAATTGGGAACAAGAATGAAAAGGCACAAAATGTTCTACTGGTGGAAGATATGAAACATAATCTTCTAAGTGTGAGTCAAATGTGTGACCAAGGTCATAAAGTTACTTTCGATTCACAAAAGTGTGAGATAAGAATTGAAGGCTCAAGAAAATTGGTCGGTACAACTGCTAGAACTCCAAACAACAGATATGTGTTAATTGAAATTGGAAATGAAAAGTGTTGTCTAGGAAAGGAAGATGAAATTTGGCTATGGCATAGAAGAATGGGTCACATGAATTTTGATAACCTTGTCAAAGTCAACAAAAGAGAAGCAGTAAGAGAAATGCCCCAGATCACGAAACCAACCAACACTTTATGCAGACATTGTCAACAAGGAAAACAAACAAAGAGCAGGTTCAAATCAAAGGAATATTCAACAACAATACCAC
>JASDQU011311156.1:37822-49878 GCA_032191745.1 Picea mariana | reverse complement strand
CAAAAACCACTAGATGAAATCAATGAATTGGTTAAAGGTCAAACCATGAAGTTCCCCATTGGTGTAATAGTTAAGGGTAAACCACACAAAACCTAGAATGATTTTGTTAAGGGAAACATACAAGAAAATGTAAGACTTCTCACCTTTTAGCTAACTGAGGGGAAAGATAATGATAATGATTTTCAAAATTCAAAATTCTAAGTCTAGTTAAGTTTTCTAAGAATTATCTGTTAAAAGAAGAAAGAGGAAGTGTTAGGATATTTTGACACTCGGAAGTTAGTTAAGTTCAACTTGGTCTAATATGTCTTTTGGTAAAAGTTTGTTTCTTAGTGTGTTTTTTTAGTATGCATTTGGAGTTATGGAATCTGATGGTCATGATATGTTCTAGACATAGAGTGATCTAACGACTCATATTATCCTCGATCTTAATAACTATATTAATTTATGGCTTGACACCCGATTGGTCAATGATATCTATTTAAAGAGTATAGAGGGTCATTTGTTGATGATCGATTGTGAGAAACTCTCTTGTAAAATATTTTTATTATTCATTAATAGATTGTCTCAAGTGGTCACGTTGGTTGGCGTTGTGAACTATTTCTCTCTTCTAGGGTTTTTACCACGTAAAAAAATTGATGTATTTATCTTTGATCTGTTTGTGAGAGGTTACTGAAGGTGTTCATCCTATGTGGGAATACCCTATTTTTTCAAACATGTATCAAAGCTCGTTTGAAGACATGTTCATGTTGTTGATCGAGATCTCGAACCCATGTTGTCACATTTTTGTGTTCTGCTATTTTCATGCATTTTTAGGCTGAACAAACTATTCCATTACATCTGAAGTGTTGCTTACACTTGGAAAAAAAAAAATCTTCACTCCAAAAGGTTTTTGTTTTCCCAAGATATGACCATTTTTGTCAAATTCGTAGGTATAAACTCGGAATATGCCCTTTTTAAAACATAAATTTATAGAGTTAATATTTTGGTTTTTTTGTTTTTATTCCCAGTTTGCTACTCTTTTCGATTTGTATATGCTCTGTGTTGTGTGCTTTGTGTGATATCGACAAATCAGAAACATAATGAAAAGTGTTTTTTTTGTGTGTTTGCTCTTTGCTCTACACTTTATACGAGCTCAACAAATCAGAAACAAAGAGAAAACTTGCATTTTTTGTTTAAGCTAACTGAGATACATCCCCATTATTGTTGATATTAAGAAAATATTTTTTTCAAATTTTTGTTTGTTTTTGTGTGTGGTCGTGTTGAATTTTTTTGCAGGCAAAAGCAAGGTTTTTTTATAATAAGCACGCACTTTGAGAAAAAGAGTAAAAAAAACACATTCTCCTTCATTAAAATTGTTATATATTTTGCACTAGCTCACTTGATTGCAATTTGTTTTATTTAATAAGAGGTCTTGAGATCAAGTATCTATTTTTAAAGTTATTTTTTGAAAAAGTTCATGCAAACTTGAGTTATTTCATAACTTTATTGTAAAATGCATTTCACTTAAATTATAAAAGCAAATCACTATAAAGTAACTTTAATATTCATTTTCTTAGTTACTATTTGCATGCAACTTTAATTTATAAAGTAACATCATTGTAGAAGTGGTTCACACTTATTCTATAAAAGTGGATCACTTTATAAGTAACTTATTTGTAAAAGTGAGCTTATTGGCAAAGTTAGAGAATGAAGGGAATTTTTTTACTCAGCCACCTCATTGTAGATTCATCATCACGTGGGACAACTTCTACCTAACACGTGGCACTTTGGCTATCATTTATGCATTTTTTTAAAGGGAATAATTGTTACATTTGACGTCCATTTTCAATGCTATTTTTTAAACAACCTATTTTTTCAAGATATTTCCATTCAGATAATTAGTTTCAGCTTTTGAATCCATATTATTTATACTATATGCATATTTTAATATGGCTTCTCCAAGTGATCTTTTTTTTACCAATACCAATTACTTCTCATGGAAATCCCATATGGAGGATGTACTAATAAGTAAAGGATTGTACCACATTACTTTGGGAAAAGAAAATTCCCCCACAGATGCTAAAAATAAAGCCAAATGGGATAATAAAAATGAAGAATCGTGTGGATTAATTAAAATGTCCATATCTCATAATTTATAGTTTCACCTTCATGGAATTGATGACCCAGATGGAGCTTAGGATAAACTAGAAGTTATATTTGATAAACACAATGTGATTTGAGCCCACGAGATTGAAAATCAATTAATGAATTTAAGTTACAATATTTTTCCTTCCATTGAAGATTATTTATCTAAGTTCAAGACACTTACATTTTTACTTAAATATTGTAAAATAGATCTGAAGTATGACCGATGCATATATGTTATTCTTGCTAAACTTGGTAGTGCATATTTTGTCTTTGTATCTACCTTTTATATCACTAGAGAATCTCTGGGGGGTGTTTACCAAGCTCTCGTTGTTGAGTGTTTTTGTGATTCTCTGATTAGAGAGAAATATAAGATCTTGCAAATTGGAGTGATCAACACTACCAATACATCTAATAAAGCCTTAGTGGCCCAACAAAAATACAAAACCAAGCATCTAAAGAAGCAACATCCTCACAACAACAACAAGAAAAACAAGGGTCCCAAACCCTCTCAACCAATTTCTACTCCCAATGGTGATGAATGACCAAAAACAAAAAGTAATAATATTGATGTGAATTGCAACTTTTGTAGTTGAGATGGTCATCTAGAGACTATTTTTTTTTTAAATATGAAAGCCTTAGAAGCAGCAATGAAGAAGCATGACATCAATCTCAATTCTTCTTCTAACTCTTCTTCTCATGGACATGCACTCTCTGCTTTTGGTTTTTCCTTCAATGCAACATCTACTTTTTCTTCTAATGAATGGCTTATTGATTCTGGAGCATTTCATATGGCTAACGATAAAACCTTTATTTTTCTACTCTTAATTAATGTAACACCAAAAATATTTTTTGGTGATGATATATCTCTTAGTGTTGTAGAGTCTAGAACAATTTAGGTAGATAATGGTCATTTCAATGATGTATTATGTGTTCCAATTTTTTTATGCAACCTTCTATCAGTACATCAGATCACTCATTCAGGTGAAGGTAAAACCATAGAGTTTTCACCTCACCAAGTTGTAATAAATGATTTAAAATATTCTAATCATGTTCTAGCAACTTGAATTGTTGATGATATTACCAAGCTATACAAATTTGACAACTTTCAATCAACATATTTTCCATCAATTTTTGTTGCTCATAGCGATGACTTGAGAAAAATTTGGCATGAGCAGTTTGATCATCTAAACTATCACTCATTGCAACAACCATGTAATAAAAATATGGTGATTGGTCTTCCTCTCATTTCTTACAGAGATGGTGTTTGTTCAAGTTGTGTTCTCGACAAATATCATCTGGATAGTTTTGACAAATGTGTCTCTTGGCACGCCTCAACCCATTTGCAACTTGTTCATAGTGATTTGTGTGGTCCACTTTCTTCTCCTTATTTCTTTGGGTGCAAGTACTAATTAACGTTCATTGATGACTTCTCTAGACGCACTTGGGTTTACTTCTTAAAACTTAAGAGTGAATTTTTGACATGTTTTAGGCCTACAAGGCCCTCGTAGAAAAACAATCTAGACATCAACTTCAAAGGTTAAGAACATATAATGGAGGTGAATATGTGAACAACAAATTTACAAGTTACTTCATTGCACAAGGAATTCAAATGCAACATATTTTTCCATATACACCACAACAAAATGGTGTTGTTGAGAGAAAGAATCGCACATTAAAAGAAATGAATAATTTTATGATCCAATATAAAGGATAGTGTCTTCATTATTGGGTGGAAGCCATCAATTGTGTCAATTACATAGGAATTTGCATTACCATAATGGCTTTAAAAAATATAAGACTGGAAGAATCATGGATTAAAATTAAGCCAATTTCGTGTATTTGGTAGTGAAGCATGGGCTCGGATTTTTTATGAGAAAAGGAAAGAATTACAAACTAAAAGTGAGAAGTGTATTTTTTTGGATATTCTAAATATGTCAAATGTTATCGACTTCTTCAACCTCATTCCAAAGAAATATTTATTAGAAGAGATGTTAAATTTGATGAAAAACTCTTTGCATGTGAGTCTAATTCAACGCTTGTACCATCTTTGACCTGTGAGCCATATTCAACATTTATGCCACATTTTGTTCCTATTCTGGTTTCTTCTTTAGATGATGATAGTGATGATTAAAATCCACCTTTTCCCACTCACCTTCATCAAAATGAGTCCATTGAATATGAACATGCACTAGCACCACCACTTCTCAGATGGGTCCATTCTACGTGAGAAGCAATTGGTGATCTTGTCGATGATCCTTCAAGTCAATTTCAAACACATTCATAGTTCCAACAAGCCTCCTCTCTTTTGCTTAAGTTTCAGAGACTCATGATCCAGACACATTTGTAGAAGCTTCTAGCCATCCAGATTAGGACACCCCAATGAATGAGAATAACATTACTCAATAACAAATGATACTTGGGATCTTGTAAATGGGTGTATAAAACTAAGTATGCATCATATGGAATTGTTGAAAGGCATAAGGCCCATTCAATTTCCAAATTATTCTCTCAAGTTGAAGGCATTGACTACAATGAAACGTTTTCCCCTGTAGCCAAAATTAATTACATCTACCTTATTCTAGCCCTTGTGTCATATAAATGGGAGGTCCATCAGATGGATGTTAAATCTTCCTTCTTGCATGGAGATCCAAAAGAATAAATATACATGGAGAAACCTTGTAGCTATGTTCAGAATGACTCCATCCTTGTATGTCACCTTAATAAATCTCTATATGGTCTTAAGAAAACTCCTCGAGCTTGGTATGCTAAAATGGATAGTTTTCTTCTTAACATCGATTTTTCTAGATGTCATTCTAACCCTAATGTCTATACCAAGAAAGTAGGAATTCATCTAATAATACTTGTTCTTTATGTTGATGACCTTATCCTCACTAGTAGTGATCCTAAAATTTTAACCCGTGTGAAATATAGCCTTAAAAAGAAATTTGGAATGATAGACTTAGGTTATTTGCATTATTTCATTGGTTTCCAAGTATTGAAACTAAGGAAGGTATTTCACTTTCCCAGTCTAAATATGCATGTGACCTTCTTCATCGCTTTCACATGGAAGATTCTAAACCAACTCCTTCTCCTTTCCAGTATGGAATCAAACTTGCTTCCACCTTTACTACTCATGAAGTTGATGCTACTTTGCACCATTAGTTAGTTGGTATCCTTAAGTATTTAAATCATAGCCATCCTAATATTCTCTTTCTTGTTGGTCTTGTTTATTGGCATATGCAAACATCCCATGAGAGACATTGAAAAGTAGCAAAAAAGACACTTTGGTATATTCGGGGTATAGTTCAATTTGGAATACATTACAGTTTATAAGGGACTCCTTTTTTGGTTTGTTTCACTGATTTGGATTGGGATGGCAACGTTGATGATAGAAATTCCACTACGGGTTATGTTTTCAGCCTCGGTTCTAGACCTGTCACTTGGGATTGTAAGAAACAATAGGCTATTTCTCTTTCTTTAGTAGAAGCAAAGTATCGAGCAACAATTACTGCAAGTCAAGAAGCGATGTGGCCTCAATAGATCCTTTTAGAGTTTGGATTCCAACAACAACATTCGACCACCCTATGGTGTGAAAATCATAGTGCCATCAAACTCGCTAAACATACAATCCAACATTAGTGCAAAAAAAACATTGAAATACGAATTCACTTCATTAGAAATCTCATGCATGATCAAGTTATTGAAGTGCTTTTTTTCCTTACAAAAGATCAAGTTGAAAACCTTTTCACAAAGTCTCTTACAGAAGCGTATTTTTCCAAACTTCAATCTATGTTAGGAGTTCATGATGTTGTCACTAAGGGGGGATAGGCTATAATGCCTCCTTCCTTCTCCTATTGTGTCACCTATGTAAATAATTCAATCCTATCCCACGTTTTTATTAAGGGGGGATGTTAGGATATGTAAACACTTAGGAGTTAGTTAAGTTCAACTTGGTCTAATATGTCTTTAGTTAATTGTGTGTTTCTTAGTGTGTTTATTTTATATGCATTTGTAGTTATGTAATCCAACAATCACAATATGTTTTATACTTAGAGTGATTCAACGACTCATATTATTCTCAATATTAATAGCTATATTGATATGTGGCTTAACACCTAATTGGTCCTATTAGCATTAGAAATTTTCCCGACTGCAAAAAGAACATGCCTAGCACATCTTAAAAGAGAATTGATGTTTGGTTGGGATGGTGAATCAGGTAGACTTGATGAGATAGGAGGAAAAGAAATGAACTAGACTTAATTCATTGTAGATCTGATGAGTGGTCAATACCATTGGGCATCGAGTCCTTTTACTAACATTCTACAAATCAGAGGCAATTGAGATGCATATTAGACAAAATGATCATTCTTTGATAGCTAGAGGAATAAGAAAACAAACATGAATCTCAATGAGACCTGTCCTAGATCATCTTGTACATTCATGAGATGGAATATCCGCTAAAACATAAATATTTTCTGGAAATGAATAAAAGATATTTGAATAAAACACACGAATTGAAGGCAGATACAATGAATCCTTCACTGCATAAAGAACCTCTAATTCATGGTCAAAATTTGATCCTCAACAATTACAACTTATTAAAGCAGGAAGAAGAAATGAAATGAGAAGTAAAGAGTATACAGACTAATAATACAACTCTCAAGAATATATGATAATAGAACATTAAAACCATCAATTTCCCTCATGCTTACAATGATAGGCAAAATATATTGTTGCCTCCAGAACTATCTCTCCAGACTCTAGAACCCCTATGCTTCCTTCTAAGAGGAAGATCCCCCCTTGTTCTTCAGTTTTCAGTTTGTTCTTTATAGATGAAAATTTTAATTCGGGTCAAAACTGAGATCCAAAAACTATGGATCGAATCCTATCTCAATACTAATAATAGTATCTAATATTATTACAATGAGCTTTTATAATTTAGAGCAGAAAATCTAGAAATCGATCCTAGATCCACTTTTATAGGGTGTGCTTTGACCAACTTTTTATTTCTTGATCTTGATCCCATACTTGGCATACAATAGTCCTTAACAGGTAGAATGCATCTGGTTGAGGATATCTGAAGAGGTTATCTCTTTGTTGGATATGTCAAGAGATCTAACATCTATAAAATCATAAAAAACCTTGCTTCCAGAACATCTGGTAGCGTTTTTGAATTCTCCTTTTGTATAAAGGTCGCTATAGGAAGTTATGAAGCAACTTCTGGTAGCACTCTCCTTAAATCCACTTGTTTCGTCATCTGAGGCTCATGAAGAATTTTTTTTTTTCATTTATACAGTCATTCAAGCATGTTATCTTAAGATGAACCCAAAAACCCTTCTAGAACTAGCAAACCCGAATCAATAGATTCCAAAGGATCGTTTTGGAGTCTATGTCTCAAGCAATTTGGGATGTCTGTCATCACATTTTTTGTAGTTACTTATTCTCTTCCCTTCAAATATGTTAAAGCCTTGGAAGCCTTGTTTTAACTGTAATATTCGATGGCATTTGGTTCATACTTTAGTGCTTTGCAATGACATTTTGATGTGTGTTTGACTTTGACATTTGGACATTCCACCTCGAGGCTACTCTTGTGTGCCTTCCCTTAGAATTCTTTGATGCTAGGAACTTGGAGCTATGGCACTCGAGAAACAACAAAATATATTCCACAAGTGACTTCCTCCAGATCGACAGATACTTAGACTTACAATAGGGAACCAATGAACCCTTGGGAGCTATATTAATACGTCTTTCAGATGGATAACTGGTCATGAGCTCCATGTGTATGACTTGTTTAACATTTGAATGGCACTTGGGCTTGATGCTTGAGCATTTTATTTTGTTTGTAGCGATAGATATCCCACATGCACTAGAAAATAAATTTTTAAAATGTTTATATATACAAGCAACTAAAATCCTAACCAATGTGTTGTGCACTAGAATTGACTCGTGGGATTCCCTTGACTTAGTTTCTTGATGGATATGATGGTTGCATTTTGTTAGAGTTAAGTGTGTGTTTGGTTGACTTGGAGATTGGGTTCTCTTGATCCAATATTTTGATAAAAATAATAATGACCTGTGCATAGACTCGAGAGCACTGTAAAAACCCAATTCCTTCACAAAAATTCTATAAATTTTTACAATAAATTATAAAAATTTATAAGTGATAACATTGGCTCCAACTATGGATGGTCTCCTCCCTACGAGGCACCAAGAACACGCATACCAATTCCTTGTCAATTTTGTTCTTGTATCATAACCCATTATGCTCTGAAATCCATCCATGTTGAAAATAAAACACTAAGCTACAAACCAAACTGTCCTGCAACTAAAACTATTCTGCACCATTGCTTTGTTCACATTGGGATATGGAGTTTTATTCAACCTACTACACACCAATGCTTGAAATCGAGCTTATTTATGTACACTCCTACTCTAACCAGCTGAATCAATTAGATCAAGTAAAAAAAACTTCCAAAAAAACCATTTAAGCAATGGATTGCACCAATAAATTCTCCCTTCACTAATGATTATTAAAAGAAACAACAATATAAAAAGTTGTGACTTCAAATGATAATCAGATCCACCTTCTTTGTATAACAATAAGGTGAATTTTGGACCATTCAAATACTCAATATAATCATCCATATGATCATCAAAAATACAAAAGAATGCCTTAATGAAAGCTTTATTTTCCTGCTCAGGCTAAAAATTGGATTGTCTCTGAGTATCCTTTTCTTTATTATGTATGCCAATTTAAAAAACTGAAGATTGTTGCAAGTTGCTTTCACTGCCTTCAAGGATTTCCAGTGAAGTTTGCCAAAAATATAACTGGTCCTCATGATCTATAACTGGAGTAAGCACATCTTCACATTCATCATAAATAGGAAAAATTACAACAGATAGAAATTCAGAGACTCATTTATCTGTTTCTACTCCGATCTCTTGTGAAATCACATCATAATGAAGACCATTAGAAACCTCATGAAAATCATGAGGAATAATTTATTCTTCAACAATTTCTTCATTACAAGCATCCTGATCTTTAAAACTGGCAGATTCTTTATAAAATAGATCAAATTCCTCTTAACACCCTTCATAAAGAAAATCAACAGAATAATTTCCTTTGCAATAAGAATTAAATACTACATGAAAATATTTTATTGAAGCAACACTCGCAGCAGGAAGAGATCTATACCATTCACGTGCATTTGCATCCAAAGAATATTTGAGCATCTTCATCAAGACATCCTCATAAACAATATCAAGCTTAAGCATGCACTCATGAAAATCCAATAAATGCTCAGCGGGGACTTCCCAATCATCTTCTCTAAATCTTGGAAGAAAACTCTCCCATTCTTCTCTACCATGCACGGGATTGGGAAAACCAGGTATATTGGAAAAAACACAAAATGCATACCTCTGAGTTATTATAGCATCCATTATTTTTGACATTCTGGAACAGTGGAGTTGCCAGTGGATTCTTCAACCATGGATTCACCGGGTGAATGATCTTTAGTCAATGTTCTATGTCTAATTCTTGTTCACCATCAAGAACCAACTCTATTCGTTTGCGTACACCCAACGAAGATACTTCGCTCCTCCACTCCCTAGCAATGACGCCAAAATATGTTAGTGCTAGAAATGTTCCCGGCTGCAAAAAGAACATGCCTAACACATCTTAAAAGAGAATTGATGTTTGGTTGGGATGGTGGATCAGGGAGACTTGATGAGATAGGAGGAAAAGCAATGAACTAGACTTAATTCATTATAGATATGATAAGTGATCAAGACCATTGGGCATGGATTCCTTTTACTAACATTCTACAAATCAAAGGCAATTGAGCTGCATATTAGATAAAATGATCATTCTTTGATAGGTAGAGGAATAAGAAAAAAAACATGAATCTCAATGAGACCTATCTTACATCATCTTGTACATTCATGAGATGGAATACCACTAAATAGAAATATTTTCTGAAAATGAATAAAATATACTTGAACAAAACACACAAATTAAAGGCAGATACAATAAATTCTTCACTACGAACCTCTAATTCATGGTCAAAATTTGATCCTTAACAATTGCAACTTATTCAAGAAGAAAGAAGAAATGAAATGAGAAACAAAGAGTATACAGACTAATAATACAACTCTCATGAATCTCTGATAATAGAACATTAAAACCATCAATTTCCCTCATAATTACAATGATAATAAGATAGTCTTGTTGCCTCTAGAACTATCTCTCTAGACTCTAGAACCCCTCTACTTCCTTCAAAGAGGAAGACCCCCTCTTGTTCTTCATTTTTCAGTCTGTTCTTTATAGATACCAAATTTAATTTAGGTCAAAACTGAGATCCAAAAACTATGGATAAAATCTTAACTCAATACTAATAATAATATCTAATATTATTACAACGAGATTTTATAATTTAGAGCAGAAAATCTAGAAATCGATCCTAGATCCATTTTTATAGGGTGTGCTTTGACCAACTTCTTATTTCTTGATTTCGATCCCATACTTGGTGTACAATAGTCCTTAACAAGTAGAAGGCATCTGGTTGAGGATATCTGAAGAGGTTAAATCTCTTTGTTAGATACGTCAAGAGATCCAACATCTGTAAAATCATAAAAAACCCTACTCCCAGGACATCTGGTATCGTTTTCGAATTCTCCTTTTGTATAAAGGTCGCTACAGGAAGTTCTAAAGCAACTTTCAGTAGCACTCTCCTTAAATCCACTTGTTCCATCATCTAAGGCTCACGAATAAAAACGTTTTGGAAAGTGGTAGACTTGCATTCAATTCACTTCTCAAGGTTTTCCCTCATCGAATATTCGAATTCACATTAGTGAATATTTATAGGATTTTTGGATCAGGGGTTTACATAGTATGATTTTCAATATTCTATGAATTTCAAATTTTAGATTTTATTGATTTTCAAGCAAATCTTCATCGAGGATCATGCCATGATTTTTTATTTTGAAGACTTGGATATAATATTGGTTTATGCACTAGTTCTTGTTTCTCAAATAGTACAACTATTGTAGTGTACCTTTTTGTTACCAAGGCTTTCATCGCTCTCGGTTACCAATCTGTACACGCACTTTTACATAATGCATACAGACGTTATATAAACACATACATTCAAGCAAAGAAATACATTTAACTCAGAGTAAAACATAAAATTTACCGCTACAATTAAACAATCCATAGCATTTAACAGTAATTCATATACACAGCGGAAAACATGATAACATATCCAGAAGAGTCATGCAAAATGTGATAAAAACATGGTTAAACACTTATCTTTCAACAGTGATGGAATCCACCAACCAAATGCAGGCCTTCCATGAACCTCCCAGCCTTAGACCGCACTGCTCATCAGCTCAGCAATGGGTCACCCCCGAGCTGGGACTAAGCTCCACCCCAAGGCAAGGAAACTAGACTCAAGCTGAGGTTACAAGGAAAACAATCACACACAACCACAAGGAAGGAATTCTCTCCCAGAAATCTCCCACGCTCACTGCCCACAGACCCTCATTCCCCACATGCCTGTTCCACCCCAGGAGAATGCACCTTCTTTGTCACCTAGACAGTCCTTCGGCTACCAATCTCCCTTACCTTGGGTTGCAGGAACAAACCGGACCGGAAGTCTCCGAGCTCTATGGCAGCTATAGGGTTCCTTCCAGGAGTTCTCTCCTTCCACTGCACACTCTCTCACCTGGAGGGAGTCGCTCACAGACCAACAACCTATTCTTTCAACTTCAACCACCTATCCCACCTGGAGAGAGTGTTGTACACACTGGTCAATAATCCACACGCAGTCCAGTACTACGTGTCCACAACAATCCACGGGAAAACAGACACAGGCTTTCCTAACTAGTTCAACAAACACAGAATGGTCTCGCAGTCGCAACTTCAGAACAGG
>JASDQU011311156.1:16733-34144 GCA_032191745.1 Picea mariana | reverse complement strand
TGTCTACGGGGTACATCTCCCTGATTGAAGCTTCGGGTGTCGGGGTTTCGTGATCCCCAATGACATGAGTTCCTATTCTCACGAACTCCCGATCTCCGATTTGCCGATGCGCGTTTTGCTTTAGCCCCTCGTGGTTAAGCCAAGGTCCATGTGACCGCAGTCTTATAAGACTGCAGCCTTATACCCTTATCGGGGTTTTGGGCTTCCAAACGCCGATGCGCTCTAACTCCCATTAGCCCTCCGAGCTAGACTCGGGGCTCACACGACCTCCCCTTATATGACCACAGTCATACCTCCTATCGGCGTTTCGGACTTTCCACTGCCGAAACACATACATCCTCAGGGTTCACGATTCCCCGAACCCCGAATTCCCGATGGATAACTCTCCTTCCGGAACTTTCCCGAATGCCTCGATCTCAGCCATGCGTCTCCAAGAATGGACGGCTCAGATCATTCTCAGGACTTTCACCATGAAAATTCCCAACTTCCTGTCATCGTGACTCCCGATATCGCGCTTCCCGATTTCCCGAAATGGGAAATCTCACGACATGTGTCCTCCGTCTTTCGGACGGTCTAGATCTATTTTGGAGCTTTCGCCCCTAGTTTCTGAGGTTTAACCTTCAGACACCTCCCGACATATCCAACGACTATCGGGTTTTTCAACCAAGATCTGATGGCTCATACAGTTTCTAACTAATTTGGGATTTCGCGTATCACGATTTCTACACTCCTGTGCCATTTCCAAAGGAATTTTAATCCTTATGCACATTTTTCCAAATCCGACGGTCACGAGGGCTCGCTTTCCCTCCCAAATAGATCCTAAGGTTCTAACACCATTGGTGTAGAGACCTGTCTCCCTGTGGCCATAGACCACACCAGCTCCAGTTTCATAGCACCGCTATACCTCCTGAGCTTAATAAAAAACTCGTCAAGTGTCCCCTTGACACTTCGGAGCAAACCAAGGTTCGAAATTGGCCATTCCAGACCCAATTTCCTTCACATTCTCGGTCCAATGACCGCTCCACTGGCCCATCTAGGCTCAGTGTCGAAACCTTGGCTTTGATACCAATTTGTAGTGTACCTTTTTGTTACCAAGGCTTTCATCGCTCTCGGTTACCAATCTGTACACGCACTTTTACATAATGCATACAGACGTTATATAAACACATACATTCAAGAAAAGAAATACATTTAACTCAGAGTAAAACATAAAATTTACCGCTACAATTAAACAATCCATAGCATTTAACAGTAATTCATATACACAGTGGAAAACATGATAACATATCCAGAAGAGTCATGCAAAATGTGATAAAAACATGGTTAAACACTTATCTTTCAACAGTGATGGAATCCACCAACCAAATGCAGGCCTTCCACGAACCTCCCAGCCTTAGACTGCACTGCTCATCAGCTCAGCAGTGGGTCACCCCTGAGCAGGGACTAAGCTCCACCCCAAGGCAAGGAAACTAGACTCAAGATGAGGTTACAGGGAAAACAATCACACACAACCACAAGGAAGGAATTCTCTCTCAGGAATCTCCCACGCTCACTGCCCACAGACCCTCATTCCCCACATGCCTGTTCCACCCTAGGAGAATGCACCTTCTCTGTCACTTGGACAGTCCTTCGGCTGCTAATCTCCCTTACCTTGGTTTGCAGGAACAGACCGGACCAGAAGTCTCCGGGCTCTATGGCAGCTACAAGGTTCCTTCCAGGAGTTCTCTCCTTCCACTGCGCACTCTCTCACCTGGAGGGAGTTGCTCGCAGGCCAACAACCTGTTATTTCAACTTCAACCACCTCTCCCACCTGGAGAGAGTGTTGTACACACTGGTCAATAATCCACACGCAGTCCAGTACTACGTGTCCACAACAATCCACGGAAAAACAGACATAGGCTTTCCTGATTGGTTCAGCAAACATAGAATGGTCTCGCAGTCGCAACTTCGGAATAGGGACTCCACGCACAGGCTAGCTCAAATTTCCCAAATAACAAAGATACTTTCACTCGAATTCAACACAGGCTTCCCGTTCAGGGAATGTGCACATGGGTTTTCTCAGAGACAGACACAGACTCCACAACTTCGAATAGGGGTGTACACGGATTCTTCAGAACAAACACATGCTTTCTTTCCCCGTATCAGACTTACACCAGGAACTCTTGCAGACTGGCTCGCACGGCTCACGCTCAGGACAGTCGGGTCGAATGGATGAGAGATCCCCCCCCACGGCTGTACCTTTTCTGTTTTATTTGCATGCGTTAGGGTGGACACTTGTCACCCTTGGAACTGCATGCGTTCCATCCGCATGCCTCCCATTTACACGCTTTTCCCTTTGCCAGGAACTTAGGATAACATAATATGCACATGGCTTTTTGGAAATAATATTAAAATATTATTCCCGGGCTTAGGCCCCCTAGGCTTAACACTTAGCCCCTTTCCCACCTTCCAGCCCCTAATTCCTTGCCCACTCTGTGGATGCTCAGTGCCCCTTCACTCATTCATCGTGGTCGGTCTGCACAGCGGTGTTTATATTTTATTAATTAATCTGCATACATACAAGTACAACAGCAGGCTCCTGGCCTTCAACACTTAGGCTCCCTGGCCTAACAAACACATAAACCTACCAGCTTATACAAAACTTGGCTCACCAGCCTATAGAACATGTTTACAATTCATTTCATATATCATGATTTGCAACGGGGCTTGGCCTTGGGGACACTACAACTATTTAGACTTGTAATTTGAGGAGGGTATTATTAGTTTGTGGCTCCCTCTACAATCACAAAATCGTTTACCACCTATGCATTTGATACCATATGATATCATTTTGATCTTGAGTGCATATTAGGTCATGATTTGATTCCTCCTAGTGAGGTTTTAATATGAGAGAAAATCTAGAATATGAAGTGGATATACCAAGTGTACTATATTTTTGTATCTTTGGTGTGAATATAATGTAGAATCGCTTATGCCTTTTCCCCCATTTTCTTGTGTTCCTTTTGTTTGTGTATATGCTAATTATTAGTTTTAGAATTATCTTCATGTGTTTAAAAAACTAAAGGCAATTTCAATGATGGTTTGTTGGGTCAATGAAAGCAAGGTGTTGTTATCACCCCCACCCGGGTTCAAATCTAATAACATACACGCGATTGCAAAAACAAATGGGGCTAAGTTCTCACCCTAGGTTCTTTGGTGGAATAGATGCCCATCATTCATGGATTCTTAGCCAAACAAGACTTCCATAGCATGGTAGGACATTTCTATCCTAGTGTTAAATCTAAAGCAGAGAAATTGTCATTTACTCGTGTTGATTGGAAGATTGAGTCCATAATAAAAAAACTAAAAGCATAAATTTCATATATTAATGGCTATTTATTATTTATGTTGTTTAAATCTCTTTGACCTTTGAATTGATGCAATCTTGGGATTCTTACTCCATGGTAAAATCAAAGTTCTTAAATCTAGCAATCATATTTATATCATGTAATCTTTGTTTTTTTCTAGTTTCTATCTAACTCATAATGTTGAACAAAGTGTTTTAACATGACTTACTTGCAGCAATTCCAAAAATTTGTTACATTTTCAAAAATCTTTTATTTTCTTAAACTTTATTTTACACACAAATAATTGTTTTAAAAATACTTCAACATGAACTACTTGCAATGATCCCTAAGATTTCCCTCATATTCAAAAGTCTTCTCTTAACTTAAACTCTATTTACACACAATCATAGTGTTCTCATTCAACAATAATGTGTATATACAAATACAACCAATGAAAACAAGGAATAAATAACCCCATTGCTCATTTCACTTATTTTAACATGAAACTTTTAATTTATGGATATGTTTCTTTACCAAAAAACCAAATTGAAATCTTTGACAAAGTACCCATGATATTGGTAACTTATTCCAACAATTATGCTACAAAATAAAACTCGTGACCTTTTATTTGTGGACATATTTTCATAATCAAAAAAGGAAATTGAGGTCCCTGACAAAGTACCCACATCGTTGGTATCATTATTCCATATAATACTTTTGGGTGAATAAAAATTGTTGTGTGATTGTGMAGAATAATATTATGTTTAGTTGGCATGCTACATCTTGGTTTAGGGTTGGTTTCGATCCATATGTGGGATGAAATGGTTGTTGTTAACATTGACTTATGACACGTTGTTTTGACTTCATGATGTTTAATTAAAGGCTCYATGTCAAGAAAGGTTTAAAATCAGTTCATTAATATATCAACACTCTTATCTCAACCAATAAACCACCACTTTATTTAACACGATGACCTTAAAAACAAACTAARTATCATTGAAATTGGGGCCAATGCTCATCATTTCCCTAGTGAAAAYAATAATTCAAAAACATCTTAAGTTGAAAAGTTTGACATTTGTGATAATATCAAACAAAATTTCCTTTTAACATGTGCTACCCTTAATAATATAAGGCATGATAACTTTACTCAATTTTATAAAAAAAAWTTTTCATGATGTGTGGCTTACTAAAATCATAATGATTTTAATACTCTTATTCCACTATGTTCAATTATAAAAATGAGAATTCAAAAATTGTTTAYCYYGATATCTTTTATTTGTTYCATAGAGCTTGTTGGTGAAGGTGGTAAGCAWCATCATCATCATTATTTTATAAAAATATCTCAATACTAATATTTTACTTCTTGAAGGTGTTGAAACCTATCATAACTCAATTGTCAACTAGCAGTGAGCACAACAATCACTGGTTACTGTGAATGTAGGCTAATTCATTGCCATTATTCAAGAAAAACTATGCCACCTAAAATAACTTGTTGGCGATCTGTAAGGGGGAATAATTTCATGTTAAGATATTTAGACCCTTAGGTGTTAGTTAAGATCAAATTGATCTAATGTGGTTTTAGGTAAAGTGTGTTTCCTCAGTATGCATTTGTAGTTATCTAAACTGATGGTCATGATATGTTCTAGACATAAAGTGATATGACGATTCATATTCTACTCTATACTAAAGGTTATATTGATCCATGGCTTAGTACTCGATTGGTCCATGATCTCTATTTGAAGAGCATGGAGGGTCATTTGCTAATGATCGATTGTGAGAAACTCATATGTAAAAAAAAATCATTTTGCATTAATTCATTGCCTCAAGTGGTCATGTGTGTTGGGGTCGTGGATTGTTTCCCTCTTTCAGGGTATTTAAATATGTAATGTATTGGTGTACTAATATTTAATTTGTTTGTGTGAGTGATTGCTTAAGGTGTTCGACCTATGTGGAAATATCATGTTCATGGAACATAGTATTAAAGCATGTATGAACACTCGATCCCATTGTTGATCGAGATTTTAAATTTGTGTCATTTCATGCATCAAAGGATTTCTAGTTTCTTCTATGTATGTGCTTTGTGGGTTGAGATAGCTATTCCATTGCGTCCTAAGCACTACCCTTTTAGCTGGAAACACTTTTCGTTCACTTGAAAAGGTTTCAATTTTGCCAAGATATGACTTTTTTTTGTTAGATAGAGGTATAAAGTTTCATTACGACTTTTCAGTTTTTTTATATACTATGTTAATTTTTTTGTTTTTCTATTTATATTTCCGATTTATTACCTTTATGATCTATGTATGCTCTTTGTTGTGCGCCTTGTGCGATCTCACTAGGAACAGAGTGGAAAATGTTTTTTTATTTGCATACGTTCTTTGCTCTATTCTTTATGCGATCTCGGTAAATAAAAAATAGAGAGAAAACTTGCATGTTCTAGGTAGGCTAACCTCGATCTTATGAAGTTTCATTTTTTTTGGGGGAAATTTTGCTTTTTTTTGTGTGTGGTTGTGTTGAAATTTTTTGCAAGTAAAAATAAGGATTTTTGAAGTAAGCATGCACTTGGAGGGAAAGAGTGAAAAAATCCCCCCTTCTCCTTCACTCCTTCATAAAATTTGTTTTATGTTTTACAATAGCTCACTTAGTTAAAAGATACTTTATTAAATAAGAAGTTTTTAAGTTCAAATATTTCTTTTTACAAATTATTTTTTGAAAAAGTTCATCCAACTTCTAATTATCATATAATTTTATTGTAAAATGCATTTTACTTAAATTATAAAAGTGAATCACTATAAAGTAATTTTAATTTATTTTTTAAGTTATTTTTTGCATGAAACTTAAATTTATAAAGTGATTTCATTGTAAAAGTGATTCTCACTTACTTTATAAAAGTGGGCTACTTATTGTAAAAATAAATTAGTTATAAAAGTGAGCTTACAGGGAAAGTTGGAGAAAAAGGAGATTTTTTTTTTTATACTTAGCACCTATAACCACGTGGACCGACCTCTACCTGTCACGTGACGCCTTGGTTATTTTTTATGTCTTTCTTAAAAATGGCATAAATTTGACATTCGAAGTCCGTTTTAGAGTTTTTTTTTTTAATTGCTTAGTTTTTCAAGAGTTTTCCATCGATATAGTCAGTTTATTCTTTTGAAGACATCTTACTTGCATATTTAAATATGGCTAGTCCAATTGATATTTTGTTTAGTAGTTCAAACTAGTACTTCTCATGGAAATCATATATGGAGGATGTACTATGAATTAAAGGAATTTATCAGATTACCTTGAAAAGATAAACTATCCCCACTGTCGTCTCAAAAAAAGTCAAATGGGATAGTAAAAATGATGAAGCACATGGATTAATTTTAATTCCCATTTCTAGTGATTTATGACTTCACCTTCAACAAGTTGACAAACCAAATGAAGCTTGGACAAAGTTGGAATTGTATTTGGTAAACACAATGAGATTCAATCCCACCAGCTTAAAAACCAATTCACTCTTTAAATCGTTGTGATTCCTCTTGCATTGAAGATTATCTATCTAAGTTCAAAGCATTTAGACTTTTACTTGAACAGCATAGCATACTAAAGAAGAATGGTCAATGTATATATGTTATTCTTGTTAAGCTTGGTAGTGCATATTCTATTTTTGCATCTACTTTTCACTCCACCAAAGAAGCTCTAAGAGATGCTTACAAAACACCAACTCTTGAATCTTTTTGTGATTATTTGATTGGACAAAAAGTTAAGTGTAACGTTCCCAACACCCTCTATCCACGGTTAGGATATGGGGTACTTTTGGAAAATCATAAAATTTACACCCAACTTATTGTTTTGATACCACTCTATCATGTACCCAGTAACCTCTGCCATATGTTGATGTTATGGGGTACTTCTCAAAACCACAAAATTTTACCATGTTCTTGCTCTAATACCATATTATAATGTCGAACCATCTAGTTAGGCTAAAAATCAATATTCTACTATTATGATACCTTATTCCTCATTGTCCTGCTAATCATGCATAACAATGCATGCTTATGCAATCACCATTATATCATTCAAAGATACAAATGAAAGCTTATACCTGCAACTTAAATAATATTCAATTCATATCCTAAACATAATTAATTCACATGACCATATATAAAATCAGGACACTTATCTATCTGGGGAAAAACCAACAACTAACTGTAGATGAAATATGATCCATCCAACCATAGGCTCTTTGTTGCCCATAATATTTTTGCAACAAGGCCACCCCCAAGTTGAGACTATGATTCCACAAGGATCAAATCACCTATGGATGGATCTAATCCTACCACACAATCTAATTTCCCAACATCTCATATTTTCTTAACTCCTACAGCTATCTAAATCCACCAACTCCCTTTCCCATCACCCTACACAACCCAAGGAATGTGATCCCCTTCTCTACCATGTAGTCCCTCAAGCTATCCCACTTCCCTCTAGGGCTCCAACACAAACTGGCTAGGAAATATCTTTGTTGGGGACTCTAAGGATTCTCAGTTATAATGGAGTTTACTCAAAGGCATCAATTTCTCTTGCACACAAACATAAATTTCACATAATCCATAGTAGTCATTTCCCATGAATCTATTACAACCATTCTATAGTAGCTTAGACTCTCAAACAACCTCTGAGAATAATGATTGACAAATCCCTTTTGCATAACCAAAATTCATAAATTATACTTGCATGAGTGGAAGAAGCCATGTGCCTTCAAAGGAAGCCTATGAAACTCTCTTGGAAATTAATCCCAAGGTTGATATGACTTATGATAACATAAAGCAAAAAGGAATTAGTCTTAGGAACAAAGTAATATTATTTGTCTTTGGCCCCCCTTGAACCCCCTAAGTCCCCTCTCTTTCTTATTTTTTGGAATCATAACCCCCCATATTTTTATCCTTCTTTGTTTGCAACCTGTGATGTATATATTTTTATTATTATTCAATGTACATTTACATATTACATTGTTTGGACTTCATCCCCTCATCATATACACATTCCTAATCCAGAGGTCAAAACTGGGGGTGTTACAATAAGCTCTTGCATCTTGGAGCGATCAAATTGCAGGTATATATAACAAAGCCTAGTCGCCAAATAGAAGGATAAATACAAGCATTAGATGAAGCAACAACAAGTAAAACAAGGGTATCAAACCTAATCAGCTAGATCCTAATCCCAATGGTGAAGAAATAACTAAATCAAAAGGTAATAAGATCGAGAGACATTGCATTTTTTGCAGAGGAGATGGTCATCTGGAGTCTAAATGTTTTAAGAATATGGAGGCCTTAGAAGCAATAATGAAGAATCACAACATCAATCATAACTATTCCTCTGATGGAGATGCAATTTATGCTTCTATTTTTTCCTTCAATGCAACATCTACTTCTTCTTCTAATGAGTGGTTTATTGATTTTGGAGTATCTTATCATATGGCTAAGGATAAATCCATTTTTTTAGTTCTTAATGAACGTAACATCAAACAAATATTTGTTGGTGATGATAGATCTCTTAGTGTTGTAGGGTTTGGAACAATTTAGCTAGAATATGGACATTTTAATGATGTATTATGTGTCTCGAGTCTCTCTTGCAATCATGTATTAGTGTATCAAATCACTCATTCAAGTGAAGGTAAAACAATAGAGTTTTCACCTTACCAAGTTGTAATCAAGGATTTAAAAGATACTAAGCATGTACTAACCACTACAATTGTTGATGATATTACCAGGTTGTATAGATTTGACAACTTTAGGTCATCATCTTTTCCATCAATGTTTTTTGTTCATAGTGATGACTTGAATAAACTTTGGCATGAACGATTTGGTCATCTAAACTATCATGCATTGCAACAACTATATAATAAGAATATGGTGACTAGTCTTCCTCTCATTTCTTGTATAGATGATGTTTGTGCTAGTTGTGTTTTTGACAAACCTTATCAGGATAGCTTTGAAAAACCTGCATTTTGGCATGCCTCAACCCCCCTTGCAATTTGTTTAGAGTGATTTTATTCCTTCTCCTTCTCTCTCTAAGTTAAAGTAATTCTTAACTTTCATTGATGACT
This sequence comes from Picea mariana, assembly GCA_032191745.1. Classification (NCBI taxonomy): domain Eukaryota; kingdom Viridiplantae; phylum Streptophyta; class Pinopsida; order Pinales; family Pinaceae; genus Picea; species Picea mariana. The sequence goes on along the minus strand of JASDQU011311156.1, from coordinate 24,730 downwards.
TCTTCAAATGCACTTGGGTTTATTTCTTAAAACTTAAGAGTGGAATTTCTGATATGTTTTTGGACTACAAGGTCGTTGTAGAAAACCAATCTAGATGTCAACTGTAGAAGTTAAGAATAGGTAATGGAGGTGAATATGTTAACTATGAATTTACAAATTACTATGATACAAAGGGCATTTAAATGCAACATACTATTCCATATACACCATAACAAAATGGTGTTGTTGAGAGAAAGAATCACAGAGCAAATTCTATGATTCAATATAAGGGATTAAGTTCTCATTTTTTGGCGGAAGCCATTAATTGTACCAATTACATAATCGATTGCACTCCCACAAAGGACATAAAAAATATTATACCGAAAGAAGCATTGAGAAAAATTAAACCATATGTAAGCTACTTCTGTGTGTTTGGTAGTGAAGCAAGAACTCACATTCATGATGAAAAAATGAAATCATTACAACCTAAAAGTGAGAAGTGCATTTTCATTGGATATTCTAAAGATGTAAAAGGATATAGACTTCTTCAACCTCATTCCAATGAAATTATTATGAGGAAATATGTTAAGTTTAATGAAGTTCTCTTGGTATACAAGTCTAATTCGATGTTTGTACCATCTTCATTCTGTGAACCATCTTCGACCTCTCTGCCATCGTCTATTCCAAACTTTCCTCTTATCGATCCTAGTCCAATTTCTTCTGCATATGATGATAGTGAGGAAGAAAATCCACTTTTTCATGCTCACCTTCCTATGGTTGGGTTTTTTTAACATGCCCCTTTACCAATGCCACCACTTCCTAGATGGTCTATACAACACGAGAAGTAGTTGGTGATCTTTCCAGTGATCCTCCATATCAAGATCATACACATTAATAGTTCTAGTGAGATTCCTCTCTTTTGGATCAAATTTCAGAGACTCGTGATCCAAAAACATTTCCAAAATCTTTCGTTCATCCATATTGGGGACAATGATGAATGAAGAATATCGTTCGTTAATGGAGAATTATAATTGGGATCATGTACCTATTTCAAAAGGAAGAAAACTTGTCATGTAATTGGTTGTACATAACTCAATATGCATCAAATGGAAGTGTTGAAAGACATAATTGTAGATTTTTGAGGAACTATGAAGGCTTCCCAACAGGTCTGTCTTTGACCTCTTATTGGGCTCTAAGTTTGATCAAGCAAATATGTCCTTACTACTCTTTTAAGACAACAAACAGGTATGTTAAAATATACCAAGAATATTTCCCTCAACTTACGGATATATGCTCTTTTAAGGTGCCCTCGCAAGTAGTTTTAGTAACCCAATGTTAGTACATGCAAACCTCAAAACATATAGCACTCCTCTAGGATATTAACAAGCTCCTACTACTGATTTGGAGATAGATGTATATAGAATATCTCAAAGCAAAATTTACAACAAGGAAACATAACCAAGTGAACCTTGTACAATAGCAACCACACTTGGATGCTTTGGAGTCCCTTGAATATGTGCTTGATAACCCTTTGAAGTAAGGCACCCTTTGCCTTGGTGTGCCCTTATTTTCTTGTTAATCCTTTAGCCCTCTTTCCTTTGTGCTTGCCTTTTCCTTTTCCCTTTTCCCTTGAACCTTTCCTTAGCCTTTGACTTGCCTTGAAGTGTGAGCCCTTGCAATGATTGAATGTGCACTAACTCCTCTTGGTGCGCCCTATTCAACCCTTGGTGCACACCCCACCTTGGATCGCCCCCTCCTCTCACAAGCTAAGTGTGCACTAATCTCTATTGCGCCTCCTCACTAGCTTGCATGCTAGMTCACAAAGAAGACACTTCACCTTCAAGCCTTGTGCCCAACACTTGGTTTCTCACCAAGATGTGYGCCTCATCTATTGTAGTGTGCCCCTACTCCTATAGTGTGCCCAAAATCCAAGCAAGAGCCTTATCCACACCATGTGCCCTTCTCTTCTCAATGAGATGTGCCCTCCATGAAAGCTCCAAGAAATATTGCGCCCTAATCTCCAAGTGCACCCCTCTCTCCTTGAAACCCTCACTTGTTCTCTTCCTCTTCACTCAACTATCTCAAGTGAATAATGAACAATGAACCTCATCCTTACCCTTTTCCCTCCTTTAGCCTCTCTTTGGCCAAACCCTAAAATACCAATGGCCTAGATCCAATATAGCCATGTCTAATCAATGGGTGAGATGTAATCCAAAAATCTCACTTAGAAAACCCACTTTCCCAAGTTTCCTTAGTTTGCCTCATGTCCTTTAACTCACCCACAATGTGAATTAAATGTCACTTTTGCCTTAAATGACATATTTCACTTTTAACTTAAATCTCCTAAGTCAACGTGAAATTAGAACATAAAGTAAAGTATTAAGTGTAATAATCTCCCCCTTTTTGTTTAGAGACTCACAAACACAAGGGGACCACTTTCCAAGGTACCCAAATCTCAACACTCCTTCTTACCGAGGAAAGTGTCATTCACCCCTCCAATATCATCCCTGTAGTGGACATGGTTTCTTGATGGCAAATACTCGATGAGTATGGTTGTACCCTAATCATCACAAGTGGTATCTGACACAGATCTGCTCAACCTTTCTGATCTCTAGATGAAAGTACATCTCCACCTATCTGAGATCACCTAGATCTTGGAATCACACCAAAGATATCAACCTTGGTATCTCACCAAGGATTTATACCTCTTGGCATCTCACCAAAGGTCACTTCTCTTGGCATATCACCAAGAGTCTCTCTCTTGGCATCTCACCAGGAGTCTCATTTATTTGCATCTCACCAAGAGTATTTGGACCTTGGCATCTCACCAAGATCCTCAACTTGGTCTCTCACCAAGTGACTTCCACCTGAAGTGGAATCTGAAGCTGATATGTTCGTCTCCATATCTAGGTGAGGCTTAAGCCTCTTTGGCGCCCTGGTCACACTCTTAAATCTCTGATGCTCTGAATCCTCTACACCAACTATCTATTTGCTCGACAACTCTGAAACTAAAGATGTTCTGGGTGGACCAGTCACCCCTGAAAATGGTGTCCTCGAAAATTGAGTCTTCGTCCCATGAGATAAAACACTCTCAATATGTGGGACCTCCTCAACTCTGTCTTCACACCAACCGTGGGATGTCGAATCAACTGACAAAGAACAACTAAAAAAATCACACTCCCTTGCAAACTGAGTAGTGAACTCATCCTCCTTTGTTGTTGTTGCAGTACCATCCTGTTGCTTCTTCTTCTTAAGACATTGTCCAACATAGTGCCTTATCTCTCCACAAGCAAAGCATCTCACTTTGCTCATGTCTCTCTCTTTCCCACTGCCACTTTTTTATGGCTTGGAACCTCCCTTGGGACCCTATCTATCACCCTTAATGATCTTCTTCTTTCCCTTTGTCTAAAGAGAAATATCATCATCACCCTATGATATGCGTTGATGTCCTGAAGATCCAGAGTTGCATCTCAGCTCCTCCTATACGAAGTCATCCCAAAGTCTCTCCCAACTAGGCATGACCTTTCTGGCCATAATGCCTCGCACAAATGAACCCCGAGGTTTGGAAAAGTTGTTTAAGGTTGTCCTCACCAAAAATTTCAGATCCATAATATCTTCGACTGCTACAGAATCATCTTGAATCTGTGTAAATCTCCCAAGGTATGATGTCACCGACTCTGAATTGAGCATCTGAATGCTCCTGAGATTCTCCTGCAGAACCATATTGTGGTTCTAATTGGGACTCTGGTAGAACTTATACAATGAGGCCCACATCTCAAATGCATAGTCCTTCCCAGTCAAATGGGGTATGACATGGTCTCTCACTGCATCACAAATAGTCCTCTTTTCCTTGGTGTTCCTCTTCCTGAACTCTGCTACCAACAAGGAGCAATGACAGGAGGAATCACCATGGGAGCTTGAATTATATCCCATAGCTGAAGATCCCCCAAGAAAAATATGATCCTATTATTACAAGGGGAACCGTTGCTATCTTTGTCTAGCTTATCGTATGCCCTCATATGAGACACCGACATGGTTATCCATTGAAACTCAAACCGATACTACACACTGCAAAAGAGTACAACCTCACTCTTGTCAACACAGGTGTGAAAAGAGGATGTCCAAATACAGCCTCACTCCTATCAACATAGGTGTGAAAAGAGGCTTCCCATTCTTTCAAAAATAGTCCCACAAAACTGCCCATTGTACGCTCTACAAATCAACAAAACTTAGCCACTAAGGCTCTGATACCATGTGGATTTTTGAGGAACTATGAGGGTTTCCCAACAGGGTTGTATTTGACCTATTGTTGAGCTCTAATTTTCATCAACCAAATATGTCCTTGCTTTTTTTTTAGGACAACAAACAAGTCTCTTCAAATCTGCGAAGAATTCTTCCCTCGACTGATGGATATATGCTCTTTTAAGGTGCCCTTGCAAGTAGGTTTAGTAATCCAATGTTAGTACATGAAAACCTTGAAACATATAGCACTCCTATAGGATATTAGCAAGCTCCTACTACTGATTTAAACACTAATCATGCATGAAATTTGGACACAAGCATTTTTGGTCAACATGACCCTGGATAAACCACCCCCCCGGGGAAAACTAGTTTGGAGATAGATGTATATAAAAGATCTCAAATAAAAATTTACAACAAGGAAAACATATACAAGTGAACCTGGTACAATAGAAACCACACTTGGATTCTTTGGATTCCCTTGAATATGTGCCTACTATCCCTTTGAAGTAAATCACCCTTTTCCTTGGTGCACCCTTCTTCTCTTGTTATGCCTTTAGCCATCTTTCCTTTGTGCTTGCCTTTGCCTTTACCCTTGAACTTGAACCTTTCCTTAGCCTTTGAATTTCCTTGAAGTGTGAGCCCTTGCAATGATTGAATGTGCCCCAACTCCTCTTGGTGCTCCCTCTTCAACCCTTGGTGTGCCCCCCACCTTGGAGCACCCCCTCCTCTCACAACCTAAGTGTGCACTAATCTCTAGTGTGCCTTCTCACTAGCTTGCATGCTAGATCACAAAGAAGACACTTCAACTTAAAGACTTTCCCCCAACACTTGGTTTCTCACCAAGATGTGCACCTCCTCTCTTGTAATGTGACCCTACTCCTATAGTGTGCCCAAACTCCAAGCAAGAGCCTTCTCCACACCATGTGTCCTTCTCTTCTCGATAAGATGCGCCCTCCATGAAAGTGTTGGGTATGTGTTATATTATTTGCACGAGTAGCTCTAGTGTTTTCTACTTTGCGCCATGCACACAGGGGGGCAAAATCCCCCCTGCCCAGGGGTTTGGGGGTAGCGACCTCGAGAAAAAAAAAATCCTCAGGAAACGTGTCATATTTTGGCCTCGTTTTTCATGTCACCTCAATTTTCATGTCCATTGTTGGGTGGTTTTTTGGCACATGGTTTTTTCTGATGGTTTTCTATTTCCGATTAAGGAATTACGGATGTTGACTAATCCAAGTCATTGGATTAGGGTTTTGGATTTCATTGGCTCATATATGTATATTGTATTGTAAACAATGTATCACTATGAATGAATATAAAATATGTTGGTTTTCCCAGTTTGGGTTTCCAGGGGAAAAATCTATGTGTAATGTGTTTATTTGCCATTGTATCTTTTCTGTTTTTATTGAAAATCTATTTGCAGTAAAATATTGTATAAGGTTAAAATATACATGTGGTATCAGAGCTTTGTTGGATTTAGGGAGACACCTTTGTGGTCAGGACTTGGATCGAGACTATGATAAGCCTTGTTACAGTGGGAGATCTGTGGTATTGATTTTTTAGGTGAAAAGAAATGGAAAGTAGTTTGAAAATGGAGATCGAGAAGTTTAATGGGAACATTTTTTAGCTGTGGAAGCTCAATATGGAAGCTTTGTTGGTGGACAAAGATCAGTGGATCGTGGTGGATCCAAGTACTGCACCTACAAGAACTTTAGTAGATGATTGGAAAAGGTTGGATCGGAAGGAAAAGAGTACAATCTAATTGTGTCTCTCAGATTAAGTATTACTGAATGTGTCAGAGGAATCTACAACCAAAGATTTATGGGATAAGTTGGGGAAGTTGTATCAGTCTAAGTCTCTAGTAAATAAACTTTTCCTGAGAAAGAAGTTATATAACCTGAGGATGAGAGATGGAGACTTGGTGGAAAATCATTTGAATGCCTTCAACACTGTGGTAAGTCAATTAGTATATGTTGAGATTAAAATTTCAGATGAAGATAAGTGTATCAGTTTATTTTGTTCTTTAACAGACTTGTGGGATAGTTTGGTTGTGGCCATGGGTAGTAATACAACTTCCTTGAATTTTGATGAAGTGGTCTCATCCTTGTTGTTAGAGGAGACGAGACGAAAGAACATGGAAGGATAGAGCACAGATGCATTATTTGCAAGAGGATGCTCCCAGGAAATAAATATATCTAAGTCCTCAAGTGGGAGATATAATTCTAAGGGTATATATAAATCTCCCAGAAAGTTTGTAAAGGTATGCTAGAGATGTGAAAAGAAGGGCACTACAAGAAGCAATGTAGATCCAAAATTGAGAAGAAGAAGGGATCTGAAGAAGCTCCTTCTACAGAAGAAAAAACCTCCAAGGAAGAAGGATGGGATGTGTACTTGGATTCTTCAAGCACACATGTAGATCATGAGGCATGGTTGGTTGACTCAGGTGTATCCTTTCATATGACTCCCCATAGGGAGTAGTTCTGTGAATATGAAAGGTATGATGGAGGTAATGTTTTCCTAGGTGATGACCCGACAACCAAAATCATAGGACGAGGAAAAGTCAAGTTGAGGCTCATACATGGAAGGATTAGAACACTACCTAGTGTTCTTCACATCCTAGGTTTGGCCATAAATTTGATTTCTATAAGAAAATGGACGATGCAGGGGTAAAAACAATATTTGGGATGGTTTGAGGAGAAATGGTGTTGTTGAAGGGAGTTTGGTTTGGAACTTTGTATAAGCTACAAGGAAGCACTAATAGTGATGGGTGTAATAGTTCCATTGTTCCTGATATTGGAATTGAAGAAGAAAGACCTCATACAGTCTCTAGAGAAAAGGTTATGATGTGGCATCAAAGACTGGAGCATATCGGAGAGAAGGGTCTTCGACTACTACATGGTAAAGGTATGGTTGAAGGTATATATAACTTCTCTATGGATTTTGATTTATGTGAACATTGTGTATATGGGAAGTAGAATCAGGTAAGATTCCCCTCTAGTGCAACGAGGGTAGAAGGAATTTTATAGCTAGTTCATAGTGATGTGTTTGGACCTTTGTCGGTTCCATCATTGGGAAAATCTATGTACTATGTCTTATTTATAGATGATTTCTCAAGGAATACTTGGATATATTTCCTCAGGAAGAAATCTGAAGTCTTTGAAATGTTTAAAGAGATTAAGGCTCTTGTTTAAAATCAAATAGATAAAATAATTAAGGTGCTCAGGACAGATAATGGCGGAGAGTTCTGCGGGAATGAATTTGAATAATTATGTAAGAAGTGTGGTATATCAAGGAAGAAGACTACTCCATATACACCTCATCAAAATGGAGTTGTAGAAAGGATGAATGGGACGTTGATGGAAAATCAAGGTGCATGCTCAGTGGTGTCGGGTTAGGGCAAGAATTATGGGCAAAGGCAGTGGGTACTGCATGTTACCTGGTCAACAGATCACCCTCATTAGTGTTGGATGACAAGAATCCATAAGAGGTATGGAATGGTAATAAACCTTCCCTCACACATATCAAGGTATTTGGTTGTGAGGCCTATGTTAATGTTCCAAAGGAAAACAAGATTAAGCTAGATAAGAAGGCTGAAAAGTGTATCTTTATTGGGTATAAAGATGGTGTCAAAGGTTATAAGCTTTGGAACCCAGAACTAAGAAGGTCGTGTATAGCCGATATGTGGTATTTAGATAAATGAAGGATGTTGTTAAACATGAAGTCCTACCAAGTAAGGAAGAACCAGAGAAAATAGATTGTGATTTAAAGGATGATGAATC